>MJUT01014380.1:97532-122417 GCA_002080005.1 Gigantidas platifrons | reverse complement strand
ATTATCAGGTCCATATCAGATGAGCTCGAAGAGCAATCTGATATGGACCTGATAATCCTTGTTGAGTGAACAAAAATACTAATAATTTTTTTATTGGTATTTTCACAATTTTAACACAGCTTTGAGATTTTTTTGTTGTGGCTTGACCATTTCTTAATGAAAGGTTTAGTGACGTCATGTTAGACCGCGCATGACAAATGACCAACAGCTGATAATTTCTAGTATCGCGAGTCGGTGGTCAACTGAACGTTGTTACTAAATTTATCGGGTAGTAAAGTTCAAAGGAAAATGTAACAAATTACCGATAAGTTATAGTTTAAACATACTAACCGCCACGATATAACTGAAATATTGTTGAAAATGGCGTTAAGCACAATCAAAATATTTTTATCTTTCACTTTAAAACAAAACATGTCTTTGCAGTCGGGCAAACATTATCCTTAGCGTCTGTTTATCTTTTAGGCTGTAATTTCTTTCCGCCTTTTTTTTAGTGATCTTGATGCAAATGCCATAGGGCGTTCTGATTCATCATTTAGCTCATTTGATATTACGGCACCTAACCCGAATGGTGAGGCATCGCACGCCAAACAAATAGGTAAATTAAGATCATAATGACATTCATGATTCCAATTCCATTTGCACTGTTTTTTTAAATGATTTGTGTAATGGATGCACAACTGTTGAATTATTTGGTAAAAACGTCTGGTAATAATGTACCAAACAAAGAAATGCTCGCACCTCTGTGACTGTTTTTGGCTCTGTTGTATTTAAAACTGCTTCAATCTTTTTCTGGGTTTTGTATAATCCGTGTTTATCAATAATATGTCTAGACTGTGTGCGCATGCGTGGAAAAAGTAACAACTTTCCGTTTTTCTCCTACATATTTTTGGACTATTCTTCGATTCTAAAGTGTATCTAACCGTATTTTTCAACTGATAAATTGGACAATTGAATATTACATCGATTTAGCCGATAGTATGTGTGAAATGTGTCTATAAACAGTGTTTGGTCGGCGGGAAGTTATCAGGTCATCAGAGCTCAGTTTGTTTATATCAACAAAGATGGCGGCGACGACAGGCCCGCTCCAGATCATCCTAACATTCCTGTGTTTAGTGAACATTCTTAAAGTAAGAGAAAATATTTTTGATCCGTTGACTCCAGTACATCAAGTAAGTCATTTTATGTCATCCATATCTTTCTGTGCAGAGACAAATCGAGGTCATATCAATTAAAGATACAATTCTTGCATTTAAAATATATTACTCAACAACTGAATTATTTAAATGAGAAAATATGACAATTATATGATATGCTTGACATAAAAAAATAACAACATAGATGACTTATTTAAATTAGAAAATATGACAATAATAATATTTATTTATTATATAGCTATTTTTCCCGCCATTTTTCGAGCGCGAACTATTGCTTTTTAGAATATTTTATCGGGTGATGTCCATTTACTTCGTTCCATTGACAGATTGTTAGTTTCATTTATGATAAAGGGAAGATTTAAAAAATAAACAAAAGGATATCTTAATCTAGTATTTCATTGCGATACAATAAAAAGCATGTACATTTGGCAAACATTGACATGTTTTAATACTTTTCATGGCAGAATTATGCTCTAAAAACATTTAATCTTTCCAACAGGAGGATAAAACTTTAAACACCCCCAAAAGATCGTCTGCTATAAATTAACTCCAAATAACAATGTTCATTCTATTGCTTCTAGTGAAATTAATCCACATTTTTCACAGCTTTCGTCAACCACAAGTACTAGTTCAATGAATTCTGACACTAAGATGTCATCTCGTTTTTTATGGGAATTCTTACATTTACGGAGGAACTTTTAATTTTAACAATCATAAATCTAGTCAGAAAAGACAAAGTGATGATTCCGGACTACAAATGGCAAAAACTAAATATGAAGAATCCTACCTTTATCGTTTAGTGGTTCCGATTCTGAGTGAACCTTAGTCCAGTTTCCTTCCGTTATAATGCGTTTGAATTACACATTTAACGTTTAAACCGTTTGGACCCACATTTAACGATTTACATTTCCTAGCTGTTATATTGTTAAATTACTAGTTTTCTAATTATATAATCCATCGAATTTGAAATAGTTTTGGCTTTGTTAACGGCCAAATATTGGTATGCAACCGACTTCTTTCACAAAACATTCTTCCCACAAGGGTACAAATGAAATGTACATATAGTACAAATGAAACATACATTAAGTGTCAATAAATAAAATTGTGTCTTTCAAGGTCGAGTGCATACTATGGTCACAAAGTTTACAAGTGACCAACATGGAAATTATATTCTTAATCGAAATATGTGCACATTAATTTATTTATTTACAAAATTGAAAGCATTAGACAAACTTTTCAGTCAACGAGTAGCCAAGGACACAGTTGTATATTAATGCGCAATAAAGAAATAAACACATGCAATGCAGATGAAAGAAAATATCAAATTTATTAACTCAAAACAGTCTATATAATAAACAGTATAACTAACTCCGATGCCCTATTACCAAAAATATGTCACTCATGACCGCACAACACTGATAATTCACTCATGCGCTTTGCGCATTCGTGAATTATCAGTTGTGCGTTCATTCGTGACATATTTTTGGTAATCGAACATCACAGTTAGTTATACTATAAATGTTTGAGATAAAGTACCTGAAAATACCAGAAAATATCTGTTCACGTAAAAATTTAATAGCACAAGGGAACCTCTTGAATATTATAAAATTCTAGTTTTGTAAGTTACAATGTTTATGTAAAGAGTGTTATGTACTGAAGCTACAGGGTCATATTGATAAAAATATAAATACTGCAGTTAAAATAGAACACTCAACAAATGACTAATTTAAGTAAGAAACATATGATAATATTAATATATGTTTGACATAATAACAACCAACATTACCTACAGATTCCTGCAAATACTTGAAAATGATGTCTTTTGACGATATATATCCAGATCAGGAAAGTTGTAGAAGACAAAGGCAATGGTCATGTGATTTATATTTCGTTCAGATAATATGATAATCAACATTGACGCGGGACTTTGTAAACATTAGTTATCATTAGACTTTGTCCTAAACAGGTGGTAACTTATACCTATAGTAGATATAGATAAACCAGAGGCTCACAGGAATACGGATCAATCAACTGATGTATACATGCACAGAAAATAAACCTGGTATGAAGACAAGACGATTTGTAGAGGTTTACACTGATATATATTTTAACGATTTTGTTGCAATATTTCACGAAAAGTTTAAAGATACGAAAAGGGTAATCAGAATCCACAGAAGGAGAACAAGAAGGAAATACTTTACAATGGCCGAAAGGGAAAAGAATGATCAACAACGAAAACCCCATCAAGCTAAAGATCGAGTAACACGAACCGTATTAAACCATTAAAATAAAAACTTTTGGCTAATGAAATAACTTAACATGTCTAGTGGATAAAATGTGAGATTGATCAATACAGATTAGAAATCTTACTGTCCATGGACCATGTCAGCAGGGGTTGATTTAATCTGCTACATCAAATTAATTCTGCTGTAGCATGCGCAATGAAATGATATAATTTGTACATAATATGAATAGAGATAAATAAACCCAACTTACTCAGTATATTCTCCAAAAAATGGTAAAATATATACCTTATATGTTCAAGAAAAATTATTTAATTTGATGTGAATTAATGATAAACTGTTCCTAACCAAGTTAAATCGTATAACCTGTTAAAAAAAGCATATTACAGTCAAAGTATCTTTCGCTTCTATCATAAAACGAAGTGATTTGTTACTAGTTTTTGAAGTCCCCCTTTTCCACAAAGTTATCTTAATAGTAGCAATGGTCATTTTTGGCTGGATAATTTTTTTGCGAATTAGCTAAGAAATCTCCTAGTAATCAACTACTCTGAAAAACTAAAATTATATTAAATACAAAGATCATTAGTATAAAGGTAATTTTAAAAAATAGCTCATTTTAATAGCTTTGGCAGTGTTCTTACTCCTTAATTCCGTGTGTTAAGAAAGGAAGTGATATCAATGTTTATGTTCTTACTCCTTAATGCCGTATGTTAAGTAAGGAAGTGATACCAATGTTTATGTTCTTACTCCTTAATGTCGTATGTTAAGTAAGGAAGTGATACCAATGTTTATGTTCTTACTCCTTAATGTCGTATGTTAAGTAAGGAAGTGATACCAATGTTTACGTTCTTACTCCTTAATGCCGTGTGTTAAGAAAGGAAGTGATACCAATGTTTATGTTCTTACTCCTTAATGTCGTATGTTAAGTAAGGAAGTGATACCAATGTTTATGTTCTTACTCCTTAATGTCGTGTGTTAAGTNAATATATACCTTATATGTTCAAGAAAAATTATTTAATTTGATGTGAATTAATGATAAACTGTTCCTAACCAAGTTAAATCGTATAACCTGTTAAAAAAAGCATATTACAGTCAAAGTATATTTCGTTTCTATCATAAAACGAAGTGATTTGTTACTAGTTTTTTAAGTCCCCCTTTTCCACAAAGTTATCTTAATAGTAGCAATGGTCATTTTTGGCTGGATATTTTTTTTGCGAATTAGCTAAGAAATCTCCAAGTAATCAACTACTCTGAAAAACTAAAATTATATTAAATACAAAGATCATTAGTATAAAGGTAATTTAAAAAATAGCTCATTTTAATAGCTTTGGCAGTAATCTTACTCCTTAATTCCGTGTGTTAAGAAAGGAAGTGATATCAATGTTTATGTTCTTACTCCTTAAAGTCGTGTGTTAAGTAAGGAAGTGATACCAATGTTTATGTTCTTACTCCTTAATGTCGTGTGTTAAGTAAGGAAGTAATATCAATGTTTATGTTCTTACTCCTTACTGCCGTGTGTTAAGTCAGGAAGTGATACCAATGTTTATGTTCTTACTCCTTAAAGTCGTGTGTTAAGTAAGGAAGTAATATCAATGTTTACGTTCTTACTCCTTACTGCCGTGTGTTAAGTCAGGAAGTGATACCAATGTTTATGTTCTTACTCCTTAATGTCGTGTGTTAAGTCAGGAAGTGATACCAATGTTTATGTTCTTACTCCTTAATGTCGTGTGTTAAGTAAGGAAGTGATATCAAAGTTTATGTTCTTACTCCTTAATCTTGTGTGTTAAGTAAGGAAGTGATACCAATGTTTATGTTCTTACTCCTTAATGTCGTGTGTTAAGTAAGGAAGTGATATCAATGTTTATGTTCTTACTCCTTAATGTCGTGTGTTAAGTAAGAAAGTGATACCAATGTTTATGTTCTTACTCCTTAATCTTGTGTGTTAAGTAAGGAAGTGATACCAATGTTTATGTTCTTACTCCTTAATGTCGTGTGTTAAGTAAGGAAGTGATATCAATGTTTATGTTCTTACTCCTTAATGTCGTGTGTTAAGTAAGAAAGTGATACCAATGTTTATGTTCTTACTCCTTAATGTCGCTTGTTATGTAAGGAAGTGATATCCATGTTTATGTTCTTACTCCTTAATGTCGTGTGTTAAGTCAGGAAGTGATACCAATGTTTATGTTCTTACTCCTTAATGTCGTGTGTTAAGTAAGGAAGTGATACCAATGTGTATGTTCTTACTCCTTAATCTTGTGTGTTAAGTAAGGAAGTGATACCAATGTTTATGTTCTTACTCCTTAATGTCATGTGTTAAGTAAGGAAGTGATATCAATGTTTATGTTCTTACTCCTTAATGTCGTGTGTTAAGTAAGAAAGTGATACCAATGTTTATGTTCTTACTCCTTAATCTTGTGTGTTAAGTAAGGATGTGATACCAATGTTTATGTTCTTACTCCTTAATGTCGCGTGTTATGTAAGGAAGTGATATCCATGTTTATGTTCTTACTCCTTAATGCCGTGTGTTAAGTAAGAAAGTGATACCAATGTGTATGTTCTTACACCTTAATGTCGTGTGTTAAGTCAGGAAGTGATACCAATGTTTATTTCTTACACCTTAATGTCGTGTGTTAAGTCAGGAAGTGATACCAATGCTTATGTTCTTTGTGTAACCCGCCTGTAACAATATAACCCACATATGTCGAACATATTGACCATTACATCAGAGCGGCTGTTTCACAAAGACATACAATAAGTGCATACTCTATATGTTGTTTTCTGATTTTTAACCAGTTTAAACCCTACCCTTTTCATTGAAGTGCCTGCATCAAGCCAGATGTAGGACCGGTCATGCATTTGTGTGTTAAGAGTTTTATTGAAGTGCCTGTGTCAAGCCAGATGAATGACCGGTCATGTATTTGTGTGTTAAGGGTTTTATTGAAATGCCTGTATCAAGCCAGAAGAAGGACCGGTCATGTATTTCTGTGTTAAGGGTTTTATTGAAGTGCCTGTATCAAACCAGAAGAAGGACCGGTCATGTATTTCTGTGTTAAGGGTTTCATTGAAGTGCCTGTATCAAACCAGAAGAAGGACCGGTCATGTATTTCTGTGTTAAGGGTTTTATTGAAGTGCCTGTATCAAGCCAGAAGAAGGACCGGACATGTAGTTGTGTGTTAAGGCTTTTACTGAAGTGTCTGTATCAAGACAGAAGAAGGGCCGGTCATGTATTTCTGTGTTAAGGGTTTTATTGAAGTGTCTTTATCAAGACAGAAGAAGGGCCGGTCATGTATTTGTGTGTTAATGGTTTTACTGAAGTGCTTGTATCAAGCCAGATGAAGGCCCTGTCATGTATTTGTGTGTTAAGGGTTTTATTGAAATGCCTGTATCAAGCCAGAAGAAGGACCGGTCATGTATTTCTGTGTTAAGGGTTTTATTGAAGTGCCTGTATCAAACCAGAAGAAGGACCGGTCATGTATTTCTGTGTTAAGGGTTTTATTGAAGTGCCTGTATCAAGCCAGAAGAAGGGCCGGTCATTTATTTGTGTGTTAAGGGTTTTATCGAAATGCCTGTATCAAGCCAGATGAAGGACCGCTTATGTATTTGTGTGTTAATGGTTTTACTGAAGTGCTTGTATCAAGCCAGATGAAGGCCCTGTCATGTATTTGTGTGTTAAGGGTTTTACTGAAGTGTAGTATAGGATCGTAAACATAATTCGCGTTTCGTGTTTAATGCAGGTTTACAAATGCACAGATTTGAAACATTAGGTGTGAGACATAATAACTATGTCTCGACATTGTTATATTTCAAATATGTACATTTATATTACATACGTTTATATAGATTTAATCTTGAAACATATCTATATGCTTATTCTAGTAGGAAAGTGGGGCATCGATTTAAGAAAACACATTGTCACATTTATGCATAGCCACGTGCCTACTTGAGCCTAACTTAGCCACGCCCCTGGTTTACTTTTTGTTGTTCCTTTTATTCTATTAATATCATAGTAGTAAGATAATGACATATGTTTGTTTTTTGCTTGATCGTATTTAACGACACTTTCAACAATATTTCAGCTATATCGTGGCGGTCAGTTTTATTGTTGGAGGAAACCGGAGGACCCGGCGAAAACCACCGACCTGTCACAGGTCAAAGACAAACTATCACATAATGTTGTACACCTTGCCCTCACAACATCAGTGGTGATAGGCATTTTCCCAACCAACATACGATCACGGCCATGACGGTTCCTGACATCAATATAACTAATCGTACCATTTATTATATCTGAACTTTAAAAATGTCCTTTGACCTTCTTTTGTGTTAAACTCTCAGTTCATAAAATGACACAAAAGCTATCATTTTCATTGTATAAAATAAAATGCTTTATTGACATATTTTTTGGGGAAAACACAAAATGTAAAAACAATCAAGCACATCATTGTTTAGGACAAAACGAATGAAAAATGCACATACAAAAATCTACTGAAAAAAGCCACAGCAAACACCCTCAAATTTGTCCATGGGAGTGGGAGTGGAGATAATTGACCGCTTCCTATAACTATATATTTTGGCGTGTGAATTTAGCAACACAGGGGAACCTCTTGAATATTATAAAATTACAGTTTTGTAAATAACACTGTGCGCTGTGTAATGAACCTACGGGGTTATATTTATATTAAAGATAACATTACTGCAGTAAAAATATATTTCTGATCAACTGACCTATTTAAATTAGAAAATATGACAATCATAACATGTTTGGCATAATAGTAGCAGCATGTATTACCTGACAATTCCTGCAAATTCTTGAAAACGATGACTCCTGACGAACTTTCACCAAATCAGGAAATGTGTAGATGAGGACAGTAATGGTCACGTGATTTACATCTTGTTCAGATAATAATCAACATTGACGCGGGACTTTGTAAACATTTGTTATCATTAGACTTAGTAATAAACAGCCTATAGTAGATATAGATAAAGCAGAGGCTTACAGGAACATAACATTAGTTATCATTAGATTTAGTCCCAAACAGCCGATAGTATATATAGATAAACAAGAGGCTCACATGAACATGCATCATTCGACTGATTTATACATGTACATACATTAAGCCTAAATAGATGTGGTATCAAAATCACAAGATTTGTATAGGTTTACACTGACATAGCTTTTGAAATATGTTGTTGCAATATAAGAAGGAGCAGAAGAAGTTCAGACAATACAATGGCCAATGGAAAAAGGACAAAACTGAAAACTAAGTTCGAGTATCACAAACCCCAAACATATCTTAGAACAAAACGTTTGTTAAAGAAATTAAAGAAGTGTACATTTTAGCATAGATGGAGAGTAGATGAGGACGATCAAAACAGCTTAGAAACTGGCAGCCAATTTGTCTATTTCTGTAAGTGAAGAAGGCTGTTAAACGTTTTTGGATGTTTTGTTTTGTTTTGTTTGTTTTTTTTTTCTTTTACTTTTTTTGTTTGTTTGTTTGATGTTTTGTTTTGTTGCTTTTGTTTTGTTGTTTTTGTGTGTTTTGTTTGTTTTGTTATTGTTTATTTTTTTTATTTATTTTCTGTCGTGTTTAAACTACTTTGTACGTCGTCAAACATCGATGGAATGAAAATACTCATAATGTGGGAACTGTTTAATGTCTAATGTATACAAGTAAAGACAAACAAGTTTGATATATTAAGTGAGGAACCAGAAATAGTACATCGAAGAAGACAGACAATGCCATTGTTAAAGAAAAAGGACAAAACGACAAAGAATGATCTACAAAAGTACTAATTTAGTATAAGGGGTAGAAGGCAAGCTTGACCAATGCAATTTATTAATTTCACCATCCAAGGACTATGTCAGTAGTACAATCACACCTGCGCACAGTTGTCCTTTATATACAGGTCAAAATTATATCCACTATTTATTACTGGGAAAATGAGATGGCCCTTTTTAAGAAGAGTTTAAAGATAACAAAGAAGTAATCAGAATTAATATATCAAAGAACAGACAACACAATGTCCATGCGAAAAAGTACAAAAGGACAAACAGCGATCTACAAAACATACACATGAAACTAAAGATCGAGTAACACGAACCGCACTAAAAACCGGGGGTGAACTCATGTGCTCCGGAAGGGTAGGCAGATCCTGCTGCACTAGTAGCCTACGCCGTGTTAATATAGTTACACACCCGGTGATACATTGTGAATGGGACTGGGAGGAGTTTACGACAAGTGGAACATACATGTGGTCATTTAAGACATAGACATTCCAAAACGGTCATCAAAGACATGGTGGCGTCGGTAACATTTTCGATTTTGATTGAGTTTTGGTGGTTAACTCCACTTTCAGCAATATGTCAGCTATACTATGGAGACCAGTTTTACTGGTGGCAGAAGCCGGAATACCCAGAGAGAACCCTGAGCAAGCAATTGGTAAGCTTTATCACTTGCGGATGCGAGTCGTGTGCACCTTTTTTGTAATCTACAAAGCCGGGCGCGAACCGACGCCGTATTGTGGATAGGCTGTATGAGTTGTTGAGTAGTCCAACTACCTAACTCATTGAGCCACCCTGGCCCTAATATTTTTGACGTGATGACTTTAACCTTACCAAGTGTAACCCTTGGTTCAGCAGCTTCCTTGTTACCAGTGATTTGTTTTATAGAGAGGTTCCTTTTAAGGCAGGCTTGACTGTATATTAAATGATTTTTAATGATATTTTTTTTTCTGCGTATTCACAAAAAACAGGAAAATCTATACCGTATTGCAGAACAATAGGATATATAAAAATATTTACAGTTTAGGTATCAGCCACTTCTATTTTAAACACCAGGAGAATAAGTGACCATGTATGTATGTGTTAGCGGTATTGATGTTACAACTGTCTACGATTTACATAATCTATTTTGAAACTGTTTCAACATTGTGGTATTTTTTTCTTCATATTTTTTTTTATAAAATATAAACATTTGTATTCAATAATCACAAACATTGATTAGGGACAAATTTTATAAAAATGTAATTACAATATAGTAAATAAACAGATAAATCTATATAAGAGATAATATTGTGTTTACAAGATAACCTGCTTTATATTTGCGGTACATACAAACTAATCGTGTAGTGATGTGTAGATCACATATAAAATAAAAATAATAACAACGTTATCAATATGTACCGACCTTCCACATGGCTGGTAAAAGTACATGTGGTCAGTAAGATTTTGAAGGTACCAAAGGGGTAGTCATAATCAGTAAATCGAGGAAGAACAGACATGGGTGAACTCATGTGCTTCGGAAGGGTAAGCAGTTTCTGCTCCACTAGTGGCACCCGTAACCTACTTATACTTTGATGTAAGATGAAAAAGGTAATGTACAAGTTTAGTAAAAGAATAAAAAAAGAGATGAAATAATCAAGAAATGTTATTGAAAATAAATATATAAACAGAAAATTGAACAGGGATATGGCTGGGCAATTCCATGCTACAAGCGCGTATGGGATCTCCAGGTGATACGGCATTTTTACTATCGTTCTATCAATAGAAACGCGACTGTCAAGATTTAATTGCATATTGTGCTCTCCAACACATATCATGTTGTGTTTTGCTTTGTTATTCCTCGTCTTGTGTACTCTGTCATGCCTGTTTCTCTGGATTGTTCATTTTTTATTTCCCCTTCGTTATTCTCTACACTTCCAGAAGGTTAAGTTCACCCCTGTTTTTGATAGATTCGGGTTTCTTTTATTTAGACTGTATATGTTTGTTCGTGTTGATAGTTTTATTTTTCCCTTTTATATTCCTTATGTCCTTTCACATTGTTTGTCTTCCTGTCTTGTTTTATGATTTGTTTATTCCCGCCTTTGTATCTACTATCCACCGTTTACATATTAATAGGGCCGTCATGATCATGGTGGTGTTAGTATGCTCTATATATGAAATCAATGCCTACCACCTATAACGTTGTGGGTTCGAATCCTGTTCACGGGGAGTTGTACTTATTACAACATTAGGTGATAAAGTCTGTTACATAAATATTATAAAAGTGTTCTTAAAGTTCACGGGAAGGGAGGTTGTTTCCACTTAAAGTTCACGGGACGGGAGGTTGTTTCCACTTAAAGTTCACGGGAAGGGAGGTTGTTTCCACTCTCAATGTGTCTGTTAACCACGTTATAGATGGGGGACAGAGACAGTAACCAACACCTCCCGTAAACCTTATGGATTAAGTTGATAACCTGTATCCATAAGTCCGAGTTAAATATAATATGGAGGATAAAAGAATAATGAGCTCCCCAAGATATGTACATTTTTTCTTAAATAATTAAATCTCCAATTTGTGACAGAATACTCACTTTTGTATACATACCCACATGCACTAGTGTAAAGATCAAAGATTAAAGCCGTCAGTGACATGCAAATGGAATGTTATTAATCAGATTTACGGTCAGACGGACTAATGATGGTAAACAAACCTGTAAAAGTTGTAAATCACACAGATAATCATTGTATATATAATGTTATCACGTGATACACACACAAGATATAAATTGGTCATTATCACTCTAAATGTTCTTTTAATATTATCACTAATACATAAATGTCATGTACTGTCGTGGTAGTCATCGTATGCCTATCATCACTAAAGCTTTGAGTGCGAATCCCGCTCATGGTGAGGTGTACTCGATACATAAATATGTGATAAAGGTTGTCAGTTACTAGCGAAAGTTCGTGGTTTTCTACAGATATTCCTCCACATATAAATATTGCCACCACAATCTAACTGAAATATTGCTGAATTTGGTATTATCACTCTGACTCTTTTCTTTTGACTTCTTAACTATTTTTGTCATCGTAAATAATTGCACAAGTTAAATTTGGTATCTAGAACCACTGACCAAGTTAAATAAAAAGATGCACACCTGAGATATGGGGCTACTGAACAGTTAAATACAGACAACCAAATTTGGCGTCGAGAACCAATGAACAAGTAAAATGCAGAAAGATGCATTTGGTGTGTAAAACCACTGAATAAGTTAAATGTAGAAATGTACATCAGGTGTCCGTTGTTGAACTTGTGATTAGCCTAACCAGATGATTAACCAAATTACATAATTGATTCCTAATCACATACTTAGCTAATGCAGTGATTAAATTGTGTTGCTGAACTGAAATTGAATCAATGCATTAACTAATCAGATCTAATCATTGAATTAGCTAATTATGTGATTAGGAATGAATTATGTAATTATGGCTAATCATATGATTAACTTAATCACAAGTTCGACAACAGACCCCAGGTGTCTAGAACCACTCTACAAGTTAGATACAAAAATAAACATTTGTTGTCTAGAACCACTGAACAAGTTAGATAAAAAAAATGAACATCTGATGTCTAAAACCACTGAGCAAGTAAGATGCAAAAATGAACATCTGGTTCGTTCTAGAACCACTGAACAAGCTAAATGCAGAAATGTACATCAGGTGTCTAGACCCAATGACCAAGTAAAATACAAACATGCAGGCCTGAGGTATAGGGCCACTGAACAGGCTACATACAATAATTCACATCCGGTGTCTAGAATCCACGAACAAGTTAAATACAGAAATGTACATATGGTGTATTAAATTGAAATTCATGTTTTATGTTTATTATAATGAATTATATGAATTACACGAAGTAGACTTACTAATCAAGATGCAGGGGTAATATTAATAAGTCAAAGTTATTTCTTTGAAATAAAAACCACTCTATTTAATGGTGTATATTGTTCTGCTTTTCTCCTACTGTCCTCTTGTAACATCAAACAGAAAGGCAGTACTGCTCTGATTTACTACTAATAACCTATTGGTAGATCTGTCATAATCAAGTACACAAGGGTATGATAATCCATCCTTGGAAGACAGTAGTTGTCTAAGACGTTGACCATCAGAGGAAATAACCAGGACATTGTTTGATTTATAACCGACGACATACACGTTCCCATCATTGTCAACAGAGATCCCAAGTGGACCCTGTAGAACACATTCATCTTTGAATTCCCATTGTGTTGTACCATGTAAATCACAACATGTCACGGTATGTGTGTTACTGTTTGTGTAGTAGAGTTTCTCTCCAGATGTAGCTACGTAAGAAACATAAGACATACGACTGCTGATTATATCAATAACAGATCTATCACTCAGATTTAACATCTTTAGTCCTTTATTGTCTGCACAGTAATATATTTTCCTACCTCTAACTGCCATGCCATAAATGCCCATATCCATGGAAATAGTTGTCATGACTTTCTGACTTTCTATATCTATAATAGCTATACCTCCATGCCCATGCGATACAGCAACGCTATTGTTATCTTTAATATAAACTGCATCATAAGTACTGTATCTTGTTTTATCTTTACCTATCTGGAATGATTCTATTCCTTCTTTGTTGATGAATCTTACAGTACTAGAGCTGAAACAGGAAAATACCGTCTGGAAGTAAAGAACAGCCTCTGGTATCTCTCCCATTTGTGTTTATCTTTTGCTTCAGATTCAGCTGTATATTTTCAACTGACATGGGTGGTGATAGTTCAGATACCATCACCTGGGCTTGCTTATCTTTTCTTCGGACAAAAATCATCTCACAAGGCTTTGATTCAACAACTACTTCGGCAAACTTTTGAATGCTGGTGGTTATATTCTTCAGACCGGTATCTATCTTGTATGATAGTGTGGTTTGATTTAGACTATCGCTGTTAACTAGTGACTGTAGACACGTATCTTGTGTTTCTACGTCTTTCTCTATTTGCTTTGCGGCTACAAATGTTTGCAGGTCTGATGCATACTTTTTTATGCTGACTATATTTGTCTGGTGTTCGGTCAATTTTGTCTGTGCCTCGTCTAAAGACACCAGTACCTCTCGGGCTTCTTCGGTTACTTGTTTTTCTGCTTCTGTCAATTCCTTCATCAAATTTGTTTGTAACTTGTCAAGATGAGTGTTGATGTTTGTCCTCAGTTCCTGTATTTCAATCTCAATTATTAGTTTCTGTTCTTTAACAGCACCTGAGTTGGTATCTCTATTTTTTCTAATTTTACAAATATTTTCAATCATTTCTTTAATCAAATGCTCGGTTTCATTGAAGATAGTTGATGTGTTCATGTTCTTGGTTATATTTTCAAGGACAGCTACCTCCTTACAGCCTTTATGATTTTCCACGTTACAAATTCCGCAGCACGGACACTCGTGTTCTTTACAGTATAAATTGAACTTTTCGTGGTGTTCGTTGCAATGTTCTTTAATTTCCAACACGTACGACGGCAACTTCTCGTATTCCGCTATGGGTATCGTGGTATGACCTCGTGACAGCTTCACTGAACTGTGGTATTCCGTGCATTCTGTACAAAGACCTTCCTCACATTCTCGACACCATACTTCTGATGTCTTAGACATATGACGGTTTTCGCACATTCCACAGAAAGATGGAGAACTTGACATGATGTTGATATCCTGTAATATATTACTTTTATTAAAATGGAAAACAACATTTAATAATTGTTTTTAGTCACTTTGATTTTTGTACACCATTAAAATTAATTAATTAAAATCAGATTGACTTTCCAATTAACACTCTCTTTTTAGCGCTATATTATATTACACAGTATGTACTGATGAAAAAAATGGTAGAAACAAATTACACCGTCAGAACGCTTCCAAAATCCATTAAAAAATCCTAGAATCATAGTCAATTTTGTCTTCCATAATTAACATAAAGACTAACATGAGCCTGTGTTGATCACCTGATTTATTAAATTAGACTTTGTGTTCAATGAAGTCTAGATTTGAGAAGAAAAAAATGCTTTTAGTTTTCATGTAGGGTCTATGTTAAACTTTAACTCATTAAAATTGAACTTAACAAATGTTGTTCACTTTAGTCCGATCATATCTCTGAAACTGTAAAAGCTCCAAGACATATGTTGGAAAACTTCAGACAGGTGCCATTAGTGGAGCTAGATCTGCTGCTACACTTCCGGTGTACCTGGTTACACACCGATTTTTAGTGGGGTTCGTTGTTCCTTTTCTACTTAAGAATCGAATTCATTTTTTGTAGTTTTTTTGGCGTATAAAAGCGCGGACCGAAGCACACAATGTGCCTCTGTCCACGATTTTACACGTCTATAAAACAACCAAAACATGCATTCAAATCTTATAATTACATTTAAATCACACCAAAATGTATTATAGTTGAATTTGTCGTGGTGAATTTTATTTGTGTTAGATTATTTGCTGTTGGAAATTACTACGCCATTGATTGTTTACATCTGATGTCGTCATGGAGGTACGTGCAAGTTCGGGTTTGAGTTTTATTCGGATGTGAAACATCTCTTTTATAATCATGTGACCACTTCATAACCAATCATATTGCAACATTTCAATGAAAAACGGAAGTAATGTAAATATATAATGTTGTCTGTTCTTCTTCGATCTACGAATTCTGATTGCCACATTGGTATCTTCAAACTCTTCTTGATCTAAGAAATTCAATAAAACAATTAGAATTAACAAAATGTTACCATTTTAATTATTTGTCCCTTTGGAACTCTCTTTGATTTTATATATCTTGGAAACCAATAGAAATATGGTAGATGCAGGTGAAATAAATTTGAAGCAAAGAGACATGTCGGGCACAGCATGATACGACCGCAACTAGTCGACAGGGGTTTCAATTTGCACCAGTTGCACTGCAATCATTCATAAGCAACAACAGCAAAAAATATATCTGATAGAGCCTTTGTAAAAAGTCTATATACATGTATGCAAAAATTCGAAAGTGTTTGTCTTTGAACGACTTTCTGACTCCTTTCCAAATTGAATAGCTATTATTGTATTTTTAGCATAAGTGTATTAGAAATGGGTGAAAAATAGGGAATAAGTAACAAAATCTAAATTGGCACTTGTTATCTCTGAAACCGTTAAAGATTGAGGAAATTCATCAACAAAGAACCTGAAGCTCACGTATCAGTCAACTGAAAAAATAAAAATACATCGAAATCAGATTAAAAAAAATATATATCCCTTCCAAATATGCGAAATTTCGAATTTAGATATCCTTTTAGACCTCTCTCAAATAGAATAACTAATTATTTGTAATGGTCCACTAATTGGTCATAAAGATACATATTTCGCAAATCACCACTGTCACATTGGATGAAAAATAATCAAGCTCGAATTTAAAATGTCTCTTTTTGACCCTTGTTATGCTTTCTGAAAGGGATTATGCAATTCATTAAATACAAGAATTTACTGTGTTCAAAGACCAACCTGTCAATATGCGTTCACAAAGAATAACTATGTTGAAATTGCATGTATATAAAGTCCCATAACTCCTACAGAAATTATCCCAGAGGTTGCATTCACAATCTGAAGCAGAACGGACGGACGAATGAGCCAACCAACCAACCAACCAACCAATCAAAAATTGAAAGCAAGGACTGACGGACGGACCAACCTGAAAACTATTTGCCCCAATACTATCGTATGCGGGAATAGCAACCTCATCAAAATCAGATAAACAATAAATTATTCATACCCATTTATATATAAACAAAAAAAACACCCTAGTAGACCCCTTTGTGGCTCTTTTTTCAAGTGTGTATTTCCAGTCGGGAAAACGTAAACTTTGTTGAGGACCATTGTCTATTCAATAAACATGCAAACCAAGTTTGGCTTAAAGTGACCAATTGGTTTCAGGGAAGACGATTAAAATGTACATGTTTATAGACGACGGCGACGACGACGACGACTAGGACGACAATTTGATTAGCATGGAAGCAAAGCAGTGCAGTTCAGCAGGAAGTATAAGGGTATGTTTCGATGTAAAATGACAGTTTCGAAAACCTACCCGCATTTTCCAGTTCACTCCTACAGTTTGTCCCCTACTTTCTGCACCACTTCTTAAACTTGCCCCCACTTTCCGGTTCACTCCTATAGTTTTTCCCCTACTTTCTGCACCACTTCTTCAGCTTGCCCCCACTTTCCGGTTTACTCCTACAGTTTGTCCCCTACTTTCTGCACCACTTCTTAAACTTGCCCCCACTTTCCGGTGCACTCCTATAGTTTTTCCCCTACTTTCTGCACCACTTCTTCAGCTTGCCCCCATTTTCCAGTTCACTCCTACAGTTTGTTCCCTACTTTCTGCACCACTTCTTAAACTTGCCCCCACTTTCCGGTTCACTCCTATAGTTTTTCCCCTACTTTCTGCACCACTTCTTCAGCTTGCTCCCACTTTCCGGTTCAATCCTACAGTTTGTCCCCTACTTTCTGCACCACTTCTTAAGCTTTCCCTCACTTTCCGGTTCACTCTTACAGTTTGTCCCCTACTTTCTGCACCACTTCTTAAGCTTGCCCGCACTTTCCGGTTCACTCCTACAGTTTGTCCCCTACTTTCTGCACCACTTCTTAAGCTTGCCCCCACGGTTAACTCCTACACTTCTATGATTTAAATAGTTCTAAATACTATTGCCATTTCTTAATCATGCCATCAAATGGGAAATACATATTATAACCATTGATCATGTCATCAAAACAAAGTAGGAAACATACTTTTTGTTATTATTAAGACATGACATCTACACAATGTGAGGCAGGGGGAACCCTTTTTGGGGAAATATATATTATTGCCATTGCGCATGTCACCAAAAAGCATGGTTTATGGTTTATGGTGATTCACGCTAATTTAAAAAAATATTTCAGTTATATCGTGGTTGTCAGTTTTATTGGTGGAGAAAACCGGAGTACCAAGAGAAAACCACCGACTGATCGTAAGTCACTGACAAACTTTATCACAGAATGCTATATCGAGTACACCTCGCCAACTATTAGTGGTGATAGACACATATTGCACAGTCAGTGGTAAATCCAACTACCATACGATCACGGCCACGACACCCTTCAAAACAGTATTGTTATTATTAAGACATGAGATCTACACAATGTGAGACACGGGAAACCTTTTGTCATCCTTGTGTTATTACCCTTAGTCAATAATAATAAGTTGTTTATCTGAGCGTCCCACATACGTCATCATGCAAGTGGATAACTGTCTCCTTCTTCATTCCTTCAATGTCTTGTGGGTTACAAGTGAGACAAGAGATTAAAACATTCAAGTTTTTTTCTCTAAGTACAACTATTGTGCTGGATAGGTGTACTGAAGACCAGTGCACAACATTAGAGAAAACCAAAGGGGCAATCAAAAATAGAGAGTCCAGAGACGCTGGCAACATTGGACACACAATAGTCACACAGTACGACGACAAACAAAGCAAAAAGCACAAAACAGAAAACTAAAAAGATGAGCAATACGGACCCCACAAAAAACCGGGGGTGGACCCATGTGTTCACGAAGGTTAATGATGTTGACCTTGACGTACTTATTTTTATTTATATTTTTAAATGCACATAATGCTAAACTTCACTAGTAAATATGTCGTAGGGTCAAATTCGCAATGGAATAATAAATACCACGACTTTGTAGATTGACATACTTCCAAATAAAGACCCTGTAATTACAATATTAAAACCAATAAATGATGAATCAAGAAAGACAACTCTGATAGTTTATGTATACTAATAGGTAAATATTTAAAATAAATTAATTACAATTCTGACAGGTTTCTATTCTATTATTTTAACAAAATAGTCATTCTCTATGCATGAATTATATTTATACCTTCTCATGGTTCATGGGCATTTTCTAATATCAAACAAAAGTGTTATTAAATGTACAAAATAACTTCACATGAACGAAACAAAATAACAGCAAACATAAGAATAAACTGAGCATTATAATACCAAGTAAAATAATAACAAAAATAAGCATAAGCTAAGAATAAATAAGCATAAACTCAACATTATAATAAGTAAAATAATAAGAAGTAAAGCAAAACTAGCATTAAAAAGCAAAACTATAAAAACAACTATCATTACCTCACACTGGGGTGCAAAGGTCTTGGAATCAAAATACAGGATATACCTCAAGGATCACAATAGCATGCTTTTGTTCATCAGTGTGTATTATATCATGACAACCTGAATATAAAGTTAGGTTCATAATTAGTGTGCTCAAAACATGCACGATGCACAGATTACAACTAAAATTGTGCAATAACTCAATAATAATATTGTAATGATAAAAATAAATTCATATTTAATAGTTTTAAATATTATCTCATTTAACCTTAACGTTATGATATCATTTAATATACTTTATTAGTTTATCAGTTTTATAAATCAGTCAATCAATCAATCAACTTAATTTCACTGAGAATGTTACTCTATAGACAATTAGCAAGATTAATAAGTATAAATAAATAAATGATATTAGTGGTGACAAATAGAAATATTATATTAGTTCAAGCTGCTATCAAATAGTTATCAAAACGAATATGCATATGGAGTTGACAATGTGTCTGCCATCCATGCGTATGAAAAATTATAGAGTGCCCCAAAAGAACAATAGAATTTCCCACCAAAAATGCATGTGACTCAAATAGCCAATGACATGACATACCTGGTCAAACTGACTTCAACTAATCAAAAATGCAAAATAAGGGTCACCTTCCTGAACTTAGGTCATAACCCTAATTAGCATATAAAACATAACAAAGTTGTAGACATCATTCATTTTATTACTCACAGATTTTCAATATTATAAATAAATGGGGAAAGTCATGAAAGTAATTATTTTGACCTATTTTATTTACAAAAATTTATTTTATGATCTTAGTAAAAATTAAAATTCCTGAAAATGAAATTATTTACAAACTGTCAAAATTCACTCTTCCACTACTAGTTTGTATCGATTCCTAACTTAATATTATATTTTAAGATAAATTAATGCAGCTTAATTAGATTTTTAGAAGACTGACTTATTCATATGAGAAAAGATGACAATTATAATATCTGTTTGACATAACAACAGCATAAATTACCTGCACATACCTGAAAATAATGTCTTTTAGCGAAATATCACCAAATTAGGAAAACTGTGAAAGAAGAAGTTATAATCCCGTGATTTACCTGTTGTTACGACTGACACGAGATCTATACAAACAAATATTTAAATAACTAGATAAAAATGTATTTATAATTATTATGTGGTTAACATTTTTTAATTGTTTTACATAAAGGAGAAGTCAGTCAGAAACTCGGTTGACTTTATTAAATAAAAAACAATAATAGAACCCTCCTTTATAAACAGATGTATGATACTATTACTATGGGTATTAGATTGCGATAATGGAAACATTATTGAACTTTTTTTGGGGGGAGGGGTGAGAAAAAGAAGAAAACAATACTGGGGCCAAATTCTATAACAAAAAATGAAAAGATTTAAAAAAAAATAATAATCTGGTGCGGCAGCTTTCAATCAGAAATGTTCTTTAAATTTTGACCCTGTGCCCTCTCTCTTTATATCCATGTCAGGTACACCCNCTCAAATAGGTTAGTTTAAACATATTTTATTTGCTAAATATAACATATTGGGGAACGGACACAAGTTTTCCCAACTTATGAAGTCTTCTCTCGAATATAATGATTTACAATATGCATTGGCATGCGCAATGAAATAATATAATATGCATATAATATACATAGAGATAAATCAACACAGGATGATTATATCCAAAACATAGGTAGAGCCAATATATGAAAGAAAAGAAAGGAGAATAAATAACTTCTGGGGTTGTGTGTTGGTCTTTTAAATCATTCAGACAATTGTAAATCTGTTGAAGTCTTTAATATAGTTAAAAACATTTTTTAAGATAGTTGTATTTTCTTGATATGTTAGGAAATCACTTCCTTTTGTCAGTAGATTTACATCAATATTAATTTTAGAAGGTAGCCAATCAAGACTATTAAATATTATTCTATATAAGAAGATTATTTAGTATAGATATCTACCAAAATCATATTTTAAAATAATATTCGCCGCCTCAGATTTAATATTCATCGCGGTAAATGTCACGTGTTACTATTTTTGGAACATGGAATTTGCGTTGGAATATTCTATTTTAATCAAGCAATGAAATATGCCTCGGTGAATATCATGTTCCATGGGTTGATCAATCCTTGTATTCACCGAAATTGAAATTCATTAACTGTTTTATTATATGACATTAAATAAATCAAGTTTGAATTAACACCAAACAAAGTATTGGAATATAATATTCCAAGGTTAACACCACTGTCTGTCCAAAGACTGCCATTATTATTTTAATTGTGTGCCGAAGGTAATTAGTAAGAACGCATCTGAATAGTCGATGACAAAACTTAACCCGATTATGTTTGGCTACTACTTTTAAGATAATTCGGAAACACCATTTCTATTTTAATGTGTCTGGAGGAGGTTTGGAATGTTATGTTCACCTCTCATGACTTTTTGCGCGTTGAATATAATGTTTTATCAAAGAACGTCACTAGGGACGTCAGCCAATCAGAAAAGACATGATCTGAAGTCATATAATAATAAAACATATATTAAATGATAAGGATTCAGATAATAGCATGGTAATGTAAACAATAATGTAACACTACGTCAGGACAGTGGCGATGTAACTTTATATTTCAGAATATCCCTATTTCCTCAAAATATAAAATAAAACAGTTACTGTCTTTTGAATTTGTAAATGTGTGGATTAATTGACTTTTTTCAAATGTCAATAAATCCACACATTTATCTCATCAAAAGTCAATAATTGTATAATATTCCCCTATTATCTGTATATTTATCACAATTAAAAATGAATGGGTGATAATTTTCGCATGGTGCGGCACAGATACAGGAAGCATTTGATAACATTTTAACTTTACATAAGTCGTAATTCAAGAAGGATGCATTGCAGCGAAGCTAGCTGTCTTAAGATTGTATATTCAGTTTTCTAGGACCATAAGAATAGTGTCTCGGAATTGCTATTGAGGTTTAACTGCGAATTGACTTTTTAAATTTAGATAATGTGTCAAGGCTAGGCACTGAATGATTAAGGCTATTCCATTCCCTTACTGTATGTTTCTTTGGTGAATCGCTTAGTATTATATATACCATGGATCTTACGAATTAACTTATTTAAACCAACGAATCCGAAGGATGAGTTGGTTTAAATAAGTTCATGGGTAAGATCCATGGTATATATGGTTTGTAACATAAATCAATATTGGGTGCTTTCGTCGAGGTCCGTAAAATCATGGAATAACATCAATATCATGGAATAAAATCAAGATCTTCATGTTAGACCATGGTTTGTAAAAGTTCACTATTTTTAAGCTGATTACTGCATAAAACATCAAATAAGAAATGCGAATTTATGTTGCAACCGTTCGTAATGAATGTCTGCACTGCTTTCGATAACAAAATGATTTGGGCTTGGGTTTTTTTAGAGTCTCCAAATAGTAAAGTTTTAATATCTCTCCGAAAATTATGGTGGTACAAACACTTGTCCTCTGTTCGATATACAGGCGACAGTTCAAGAGAAAATGGGAAGCCTCCTCCCTGGTAAATCCACAAACACATCTCGAATCTGTTATTATATTAGATCGAAGTAGATCATACCTAAACGAGCTACAATTACGACGTAATCTTGCATATAAAATATTGGGTCGTCTATCCCCAACTAAGAGCCAGTACAACTTTACTTTTAAGGTTAATTTTAAATGAATCACATGTTCTGGTATTTCTGGTGTCGTTGTCTAGACTGTTCCAAAGAATTATGACAGACGGGATGAACGAAGATTGGCTTAACGATAAGCGACATCTTGGGATAGTGTAGTCATTTCTGTTTCGAACAGGGTAGTTGGTAACATCACGAACAAGAGGAGGTGATAAATCATACAGATGAGATGGGGCGTGGCTATGGTACATATTATACATTAAGCATAACTTTTTGCGTTCCCGTCTACTTGATAAGTTTTCCCATCCCATTTCTTGATATAAAGAATCCCTACTCGAATATACAGTTAACCCATTAACAATACGTGATGCTTCTAGTTGTAGAACACATGCTTGTCTGGAAGCATTAGACAGTATGTAGTCAAAATGGTGTACATTTATCGTCAGAACTGAACACAATACCCAGGTGTTTGTCGGTTTGTCTAAACTTGAAGTTAAGATTTCCTTGTCGTCTACTATCAAATAGAATCATGTCAGTTTTATCTGGATTGAACCTTATTAGCCAGTCTTCACTGCATTTTTAAATATTTGAGAGGTCAGAATTTGATTGGCTTGATAACAAGTGATTGTATATATTAAGTCAAAAACAGGAAATTTGTGATGAATTTCTTTATATTATGGAATGTTCATTTCTTAAATATATAAGAAAATTATTAATAAAAGAGAAATAAACACAGAACCCGAATAACATAAAGTTCAAAATTTTATGATTACCAAAGATATAACAGAATTCACTAATTGTGTAAGCTAATTAAAGAGATAATTAAAAGTGTGTGTGCTCCAGGATATAATTTCATATTTAATATGTAAATATTGTAAATATTATTAAATGTGCTTCTTCATATCTTATTGTAAATTGCAATGCTGTATGATAATAGAGATATATACATAAAACAAGTAAATGTTGTTTTGAAAATGAAAATAATTATTAAATGGGGGAGGCTTAAATGGGCGTGCAGTTCTGAATACACCCATAACCTGTTTTATTAATGTCTTATCCGTCGTGGACGTGATCGTATGGTAGTTGGATAACACAAATACCTAAGCAGTCAGTGCTGATAACCACTGTTGTGAGTTCGAATCTCGATCAGCGTGAGGTGTCCAACATTATGTCATAATTTTATCAGTGTTTTCCGACGGGTCGGTCCTTTTCTCTGGTTTCCTCCGCCAATACAATAGCAAGAGAGAGTGCTGTGTACTGAATATACGAGGCCATATCAATTAAAGATACAATTCTTCCATTTAAAATATATTACTCAACAACTAACTTATTTAAATGAGAAAATATGACAATTATAAGATATGCTTGACATAAAAAAAATAACACAACATAGATGACTTATTTAAATTAGAAAATATGACAATAATAATATATGTTTGAGATAAAATACCTGAAAATACCAGAAAATATGTGTTCACGTAAAAATTTAATAACACAAGGGAACCTCTTGAATATTATAAAATTCTAGTTTTGTAAGTTACAATGTTTATGTAGAGACGGATATGTACTGAAGCTACATGGTCATATTGATAAAAATATAAACACTGCAGTTAAAATAGAACACTCAACAACTGACTTATTTGAATACGAGAAATATGACAGTAATAATATGTGTTTGACATAATAACAACATGCATTACCTAGAGATTCCTTCAAATACTTAAAAATTATGTCCTTTGATGATATATAGCCAAATCAGGAAAGTTGTAGAAGAGCAAGGCAATGGTCATGTGCTTTGCATTTCGTTCAGATAATATGATGATCAATATTGACACGGGACTTTGTA
>MJUT01014380.1:61218-83280 GCA_002080005.1 Gigantidas platifrons | reverse complement strand
GTAACGTTCAGAAACATATCTATGGGAACAAGTTACATTATTACTCATAGACCCATGTAACGTTCCGTAACAAATCTATGGGAGCAATTTACATTATTACTCATACACTCATGTCACGTTCCGACACAAATGTTAATGAATGATTCTTAGAGAGTACTAAACTCGATATTGTCTTGTATCGTTCATGTCCTAGCATAGTCATCGTGAAGTTACATGAATATTATAAAAGCGTTCTTAAAGTTCACGGGAAGGGAAATTGTTTCCACTCTCAATTTGTTTGATAACCACGAATTCGATTGCGACTTGAGAGAGTAGCAAATACCTCCCGCAAACCTTGTGAATTTTAAATATCATGATTCTGAAATAATAAACAGGTTCATGGACAAACACTTTTTTCATTGTTGGTTCTTTTAATTGAAGCAACTCAGATTCATTTTGAGAATTTAAGCTCTCAAATTTTAACAAAAGGGCAAATGTTAACCAATTAGAAAGGTCACGTGTTAAAGTCTCATGGGTATACAAGTATTATGAATAATTAATGATCTAGTAACAGAAACAAGAACATGTGCAAAGTATTAGTTAGATATGGAATACATTCATTTTTCAGGAGGTAGATGTGTTCAACAAATACTGATGGTGTGTTCTTTTATCATATGTGTCCCAAGTTATTTTTTGTCTAGTTCATTCGTGTTGCTTTTTCCCATCTGATATGTAATATGCTTTGTGATGTCATGTCCACTCGGGATGTGCTGTTTTATCTTATGTCTTCTACGTCTTCTTTTGTCTTGTCCAATAGGAATACATCCTTCTATCCGGTGTATCATATGATTTATATTACCGTGGCATCTAGGAAAGTGCTCTTTCATCCAACGAGTCCTATGTTTTACTTTGCATTGTCCTTTGGGATTAATCTCTTCCATCGGATGTGCCATATGCTTTATATTGACATGTTCACCGCTGATTTGTTCTTATTTGTATGCGTTCTACCTTTTTTTTGTCTTGTCCAATCGGTATGCATTCTCCAATCCGGTGTATGATAAGGTTTATATTGCCATGTCCACTAGGAATGTGCTCTTTTATCCTATGTGTCATATGTTTTACCTAGTCTTGTCCTTTTGGATTGTTTTCTTCCATCGGATGTGTCATTTGCTTTATATTGGCATTTCCACCGCTGATTTATTTTTAATTGTATGCTTTCTACATTTTATTTTGTCTTGTCCAATCGGAATGCATTCTCCCATCCGGTGTTTGATAAGCTTTATATTGCCATGTCCACTAGGAATGTACTCTTTTATCCTATGTATCATATGTTTTACCTAGTCTTGTCCTTTGGGATTGTTTTCTTCCATCGAATGTTTCATATGCTTTATATTGTCATGTTCACCCGGGGTTTTTGTTTATGCTATGTGCTCTATGTTTTATTTTATATTGTCCATTCGGATTGCTTTTCTCCCATCTGATATGTCATGAATATACCAAAAAGGTAGTCAGAATCCGTAAATCGAAGAAGAACAGACAACTTAATGACCATGAAAAAATACAACATGACAAACAACCATCTACAAAACATTCCACAAAAAACTGCATATCGAGAAAATCAAACCCCTCTAATATCAATAATACTAAATAATCTGTATCACTAGTGGCACCCGCAAGCTGTTGTTACTTTGAGATAAGATGAATAAGGTAATGTACAAGTTTGGTAAAAGAAAAGAACAGAAATGTTGTAATCAAGAGATGCCATTGAAAATAAATATATAAAGAGAAAGTTGAAAAGAGAAGGGGCTTGTGATTTCCATGCAATAAGCAGGTATTGGATATCCAGGTAATACGGGGTTTTGACTTTCGCTCCACAAGGAGAATCACGACTGTCAAGAATTAATGGTGAATAGTGGTGTCCAACACAGATTATGTGGTTTTTATGTTTTGTGCTTCTTCGTCCTGTGTACCCTGTCTTGCCTGTTTCTCTGGAGTGTTTATTTTTTATTGAAAATCTATGGAAGCAAGTTACATTATTACTCATAGACCGATGTAACGTTCAGAGACAAATCTATGGGAGCAAGTTATATTATTACTCATTGACCCATGTAACGTTCCGTAACAAATATATGGGAGCATGTTACATTATTACTCATAGACCCATGTAACGTTCCGTAACAAATCTATGGGAGCAAGCTACACTATTACTCATAAACCAATGTAACATTCTGTGACAGATCTATGGAAGCAAGTTACATTATTACTCATAGACCCATCAAACGTTCCATAGCACATTTATGGGAGCATGCTACATTATTACTCAATGACCCATGTAACGTTCCGTAAGAAATATATGGGGACAAGTTACATTATTACTCATAGACCCATGTAACGTTCCGTAACAAGTCTATGGGAGCAAGTTACATTATTACTCATAGACCCATGTAACGTTCCGTAACAAATCTATGAGAGTAAGCTACATTATTACTCATAAACCCATGTAACGTTCCGTAACAAATCTATGGGAGCAAGTTAAATTATTACTCATAGACCCATGTAACGTTCAGAAGCTAATATATGGGAGCAAGTTACATTATTACTGATAGATCCATGTAACATTGAGTAGCAAATCTATGGGAGCAAGTTACATTATTACTCATAGACCCATGTAACGTGCCGTAGCAACTCTATGGGAGCAATTAACATTATTACTCATAGACCCATATAACGTTCAGAAACAAATATATGGGAGTAAGTTACATTATTACTCATAGACCAATGTAACGTTCAGTAACAAATCTATTGGAGTAAGTTACATTATTATTCATATACCGACGTAACGTTTCTTCCATTGAATGTGTCATCAGCTTTATATTGTCATGTCCACCCGGGTTTCTGTTTATCCTATGTGCTCTATGTTTTATTGTCCATTCGGATTGCGTTTCTCCCATCCGATATGTCATGTGCACCCGTGATTTGTTCATTTGTGTATGTTCCCTACGTTTTACATTGACTTGACCATTTGGAATGCTTAATTCCAACAAACGCGATGTTGCTTTACTTTAATTTGTGTACGAGTGTAATGTTCGATAGTGTCTCATATTCATTTACATTCATATCCTTTCTTCCTACAAGCTGTTTCTTTTCTTGACTATGTGTCCAAGTGTAATATTCGATAGTGTTTCATGTTCATTTGCATCCGTATCATTTCTTACAAACAGCTGTTCCTTTACCTTAATTTGTGTCTAAGTCTAATGTTCTACAGTGCCTTGTGTTCATTTACTTCCATATCCTTTAATACTGCAAGCTGTTTCTTTACTATAATTTGTGTCTAAGTGTAATGTTAGATAGTCTCATGTTCATTTACATCCATATCCTTTCTTACTACAAGCTGTTCTTTTACTAGTGTAATGTTGATAGTCTCTAATGTTTCTTACTACAAGCTGTTCTTTTACTAGTGTAATGTTGATATTATCTTATGTTTTTTACTACAAGCTGTTGTTTTACTAGTGTAATGTTGATAGTCTCATGTTTCTTACTACTAGCTGTTTTTTCACTAATGTAATGTTGATATTCTCTCATGTTCATTTACATCCATATCATTTCTTACTACAAGCTGTTGTTTTACTAGTGTAATATTGATAGTCTCATGTTTCTTACTACAAGCTGTTCTTTCACTAATGTAATGTTGATAGTCTCTCATGTTCATTTACATCAATATCCTTTATTATTACAAGTTGTTGTTTTACTAGTGTAATATTGATAGTCTCATGTTTCTTACTACAAGCTGTTCTTTCACTAATGTAATGTTGATAGTCTCTCATGTTCATTTACATCAATATCCTTTATTATTTCAAGCTGTTGTTTTACTAGTGTAATGTTGAAAGTATATCATGTTTCTTACTACAAGCTGTTGTTTTACTAGTGTAATGTTGATAGTCTCTAATGTTTCTTACTACAAGCTGTTCTTTCACTAATGTAATGTTGATAGTCTCTCATGTTCATTTACATCAATATCCTTTATTATTACAAGCTGTTGTTTTACTAGTGTAATGTTGATAGTCTCTCATGTTTTTTACTACAAGCTGTTGTTTTGCTAGTGTAATGTTGATAGTCTCTCATGTTTCTTACTACAAGCTGTTCCTTTACTAGTGTAATGTTGATAGTCTCTAATGTTTCTTACGACAAGCTGTTCTTTTACTAGTGTAATGTTGATAGTCTCTCATGTTTCTTACTACAAGCTGTTCTTTTACTAGTGTAATGTTGATAGTCTCTCATGTTTCTTACTACGAGCTGTTCTTTTACTAGTGTAATGTTGATAGTCTATCATGTTTCTTACTACAAGCTGCTGTTTTACTAGTTTAATGTTGATAGTCTTTCATGTTTCTTACTACAAGCTGTTCTTTCACTAATGTAATGTTGATAGTCTCTCATGTTCATTTACAACAATATCCTTTATTATTACAAGCTGTTCTTTTACTAGTGTAATGTTGATAGTATATCATGTTCATCTACCTCCATATACTTTCTTATTACAAGCTGTTGCTTTACTAGTGAAATGTTCCTTTACTTTCATTTCTGTCTAAATGTAATGTTCGGTAGTCCCTCGTGTTCATTTACATCCACATCATGTCTTACTAAATATAGTGTCCATATTGGGTACCATTTAATAAAACAAATATAGGATTTGTAGATCTTTTATCGATAGTTAATTTGAATCTGACAATTTAATTATACATTATGACTGTACACGTATTCTGAACGAAATCAAATAAAGATATGTTTTATGTTGTTTTTTTTTGCTCCAATCATTAGTTTAAATGAACATATTGTATGAATAATATAGAGATACATTTACTATTACATCAATTAGATTAATGTTTTGTTATCTAAATAATATAACAAAAGACAAACAATAATTTCTATCAAAACAAATTGTATGCTGTTAGTTCGGAAATTTTTAGTGTGTCCGTCAATGACTCTAAATATTTAATGCAACACACACTGATTTTGTATCTTAAGCAAAAAATCTTATAATAAGGATTCCTAGTTATCAAATATGAGCTTAAACTTATCCTAATATCTGTATGTTCCTGCCGACATTCAGTATTTTGCAGTATCTGATAGGGTTAATTTTTTTATATCACAATGTAGTAATTCATTTGGGATTTACGTACTACTTTATCATACATTCTTTTGGACTGGTGCCACGGTTTAGTAGTATTACACCTACATATTATTTATTATAATAAGGATTCCTGGTGAAACATAGAATATAATATGTAGTAATAAAATTTGCTATTTACCATCATATCCCTTATTTTTTTAACAAATGTTTGGCCGGCAACGCGAACACGACACCTTTTTAATAAAACTAAAATTCCCCGTAAGTTTATATTTAATTTCATATCTATGTTAATATATATTTTTAACAGATTTATTGTTATATTAGAATTGGCACAGGGGAGGGTACATTTTGCAACTGAGGGATACAGATCTCTTCTTATTTATGTTTTTATTGAATCACACTACCATGTACCTTTGGCAAAGATTAATCATTAAGGAATGAAACTCAGGATACATTTATTGTAAGAAATATTACGGAATAGGAGTTCCTAATTTTGCCTTGGATGGTGACAAGATAATTCTAAGTAACACAATTTTGAGGAGGTGATACTGTTTGGGAATTCTGTTTGCAGGATTAAGAAGACGTATTAGAGAAGATTTTGCACAGAATGAGTTTGATACAATCGCGATAATTTAAATAGGAGGATTAGGAGGAGATGATGCTAGAGTCACAGGATGCCAAACGGCTACAGGTTTCTCTGATTCTGTCTTTCCAATATCTTTCAGTGTAACATCACGACCCTCTGTAAGAAAAACAAAATTATACCATCCTATTTAACATTAACATACTCTGTAAGAAAATAATTCATCTTAAATATGAAGTTGACAATAAATAAATGAATATTTCAGAAATAATTCATGGAAGCCATATGCATATATTGTTTTTACCATGGGTAGGCCCTTCATGTCACGAAGTTTTACCCCGAGCGTTCATGATTATGAAATCAAAATAAAACCTGCCCATTGATTGCAACGGACAAAAAAAAAACATCTACATTCTGTAAAGAAATATTATCACATAAATTAAAATCTTGTTATGTCGAACTCGAACGGACTCAAATTTTTTCTTCGAGTTAACTTACGATTCCAGTAATCTGAAGTACCAAAACCTTGTATTATTACAATTCGACCACTATTCTAAATCAATATACTACTTGTCTGTGTTCTAGATAACGAAATTGTACTGTATGATTTATATAATTTGTAAATGTCTACGTGTATAATTGTTATCATGGCTACTCATATATTCCGTCCTAATACACGACGGGCGTCATGTATGAACCAGAGGGTTAGAAGTATCAGTTCATGTACTCTCTATTCGTCTTTGTCTCAGTTTTTGGGTCCCAATATTTTGTGATGCTTGCTTCATTTTAGGTTTTATCTGGTATTACAGCTTCCTCCTCTAATTTATATTTTAACTTTGTGGTATTAAATTAAGATTGAAGAAGTAACTGTAAGTCTACTTACTATGAATAGAATGAAGTGAAACGTTAATTAAAAACGAAAAACATAGTTTTAAGAAAGAATTTTATCAGTTTGAATTTTTCATGTATATCCCTTGATATTTATTGTTCGTACTTTCTTCTGCATTGGTGTGATGTGCTTCTGTTCAAAACCGAAACATTAATTTATCATGTCAAATTTCTATAATTTTGCTGATAATATAAATTAAACTCCACAATATCCCCGTGTCCATTGTTGAATATAAAGAATTTACTCAACAAACCGACCCCGTAAAATACAATTATACAATCTTTACACCAATACTGTGTAGATGAACACTTTACAGTTATTCATAATTTCTGTATGCTTTTGATATTGTTGCTACGATGTAGAACTGGCTAGATATCTTACTTGTTTCAATATACACTTGTCTTGAAATTTTGTAGCTTAAATTCTCTAGGTTAAATATTAATCTATAAATTTACTAATCAGAGTTACTTGCATTGAACATTCTATTGTAGTTGTTTAATATTCCTAGTTTGTGATGGGACAATGCTGTAATTTTCACGGTTTCGATTCTCACGGTTTTAATATCATGAGCTATTTTTTTTTTTTGAATTTTAGCCACATACATCATCTTCTCAATAATGTGGCAATGTACATCTTTACACATGATTACATTAGAATGGAGATAAATATATTGTATTTGAAAAATTCACGGCATTAATTGTCGATTGAATGGTCCTACATGGGATTACATTGATCGCGGACTAAGGAAATGTTTCCACTCTCATCTGTCAGCACATTATTGCTTATAATTATTACAATTCGACCGCTACTGACCTGTTAGATGTATCAATTCATGTAATCTCCATTCTTCTTTCTATGAATGTTTGGGACCCACTATTTTGTGATCCTTGCTTTATTATAGCTTTTATCTGGTATCATGTTTCTTTCTCTAATTGATAGTAGAACTTTGTGCCATTAAATTAAGATTAAAGACGTAAATGTAAGTATACTTACCGGTAGAACCCATTCCTGGAATATTAAATATAACATTTCAATTCAAGAACATTCAATATATTAAAGATTCTACGACTCAATTATGTCAATTTGTTTGACAATGGCATTCCCGTCATACTCTAAGTTTTAATATTAAAATTTTGTCTTTGTACTCATTTGTATTTTTTATGTTCACTAGTGGAGTGGTTCTATTTTGGAAATACTTCCCGTTTGACGAGAGACGTTAAACAAACAAGAAACGCAGAGCGTTAAGTGGGACTTTTATCAGTCTAAGCTGTTCCATGTATATTCCTTTATATGTATTATTTTTTTCATTTGCAATTTCTATTAATATTGCGTCTCGGCTTCTGAAAGAAATTGTGCTGATGTTATCGATGAGAGTCTACATTATCCCCGTGTTCATTGTTTATTAAAAAGAATTTCCTGATGCCTAAAATAAAATTATACAATCTTTACACCAATATTGTGTACATGAACTTTCTACTGTCCCGAGATTATTAATCATTCATAATATGTGTATGGTTTTGAATACCATGTATAACTGGTGACTTATCTTAATTGTTACAATACGCACTTGTCTTGATATGTGGTAACTTATGTAAAATATTAAAGCTATAAATTTACTAATCAACGTTACTTGAATTGAACAATGATCTACAATGTTGGTTCGTGAATATGTTTAAATTGTTCAATCGTGATTGAGAAACCACACAGAAACATGTTTAGTGATTGAAACGGACAAAAACACCACCTATACTCTGTGAGAATAAATATAATGACATAAAGTAAAATCTAGTTATGTCGAACTCGAACTGACTCCAATTATTTTTTCGAGCTAACTTACGATTCCAGTAATATGAAGTGCCAACACCTTATAATTATTAAAATTCGACCGCTACCGATCTGTTAGAGGCATCATTTCACATAATCTCTATTCCTCTTTGTCTGAATGTTTGTGGCCCAATATTTTGTCATCTTTGTGTCATCTTAGGTTTTAAATGGTATCAGGTTTCTCTCTCCAAATGATATTATAACTTTGTGCCATTAAATTAAGATTAAAGAAGTAAATGTAAGTCTACTTACGGACATTTTCGTCCAGTGCTGCTAGAATATGAAATATAACATCTCAATTCAAGAACATTCAATATATTAAAGATTATACGACTCAATTATATCAATTTAATGGTCAATGTCGTTAACGTCATACTTTAAGTTTTAATATTAAAATGTTGTCTTTGTACACATTTGTATTATTTTATGTTCACTAGTGGAGTGATTCTATTGTGGAAATACTTCTGGTAGGACGAGAGATGCTAAATAAAAAGAAACACAAACCATGAAGTGGGAATTTTATCAGTCTAAACTGTTCAATGTATATCCCTTGATATATAGTTGTTTCATTTGCAATTTCTACTAATATTGCGTCTCAGCTTCTAAAAGACATTTTGGTGATGTTATCGATGAGAGCCCACATTATCCCCGCGTTCATTGTTTATTAAAAGGAATTTCCTGATGCTTAAAATAAAATTATACAATCTTTACACCAATATTGTGTACATTAACTTTTTACTGTCACGAGATTATTAATTATTCATAATATGTGTATGGTTTCAACACGGGTATTACCATGTAAGACTGGTGACTTATCTTAATTGTTACAATACGCACTTGTCTTGATATGTGGTAACCTAAGTAAAATATTAGCTATAAATGTACTAATCAACGTTACTTCAATTGAACAATGATCTACAATGTTGGTTCGTGAATATGTTTAAATTGTTCAATCGTGATTGAGAAACCACACAGAAACATGTTTAGTGATTGAAATGGACAAAAACACCACCTATACTCTGTGAGAATAAATATAATGACATAAAGTAAAATATAGTTATGTCGAACTCGAACTGACTCTAATTATTTCTTCGAGCTAACTTACTATTCCAGTAATATGAAGTGCCAACAACTTATAATTATTACAATTCGACCGCTACTGACCAGTTAGAGGTATCGATACAGATAATCTTTATTCTTATTTGTCTGAGTGTTTGAGGCCCAATATTTTGTGATCCTTGCTTCATTTTAAGTTGTATCTGGTATCATGTTTCTCTCTCTAACTGATATTAGAACTTTGTGCCATTAAATTAAGATTACAGAAGTAAATGTAAGTCTACTTACTCTTATGGGCATCCAGTTCTTGATGCAGTACTGTAATATTAAATATAACATCTCAATTCAAGAACATTCAATATATTAAAGATTATACGACTCAATTATATCAATTTTTTGTCAATGACGCTACCGTCATACTCTAAGTTTTAATATTAAAATGTTGTCTTTGTTCACATTTGTATTATTTGATGTTCACTAGTGGAGTGATTCTGTTGTGGAAATACTTCTTGTAAGACAAGAGACGTTAAATAAAAAGAAACGCAAACTATCAAGTGGGAATTTTGTCAGTCTAAGCTGTTCCATGTATATCCCTTGATATTTTTTTTTTCATGTGCAATTTCTATTAATATTGCGTCTCGGCTTATAAAATGCATTTTGCTGATATTATCGATGACAGTCCACATTATCCCAGCGTTCATTGTTTATTAAAAGGAATTTCCTGATGCCTGAGATAAAATTTTACAATCTTTACACCAATACTGTGTACATGAACTTTTTACTGTCACGAGATTATTAATTATTCATAATATGTGTATGGTCTCGACACGGGTATTACCATGTAAGTCTGGTGACTTATCTTGATTGTAACAATACGCACTTGTCTTGATATGCGGTAACCTAAGTAAAATATTAAAGCTATAAATTTACTAATCAACGTTACTTGAATTGAACAATGAACTAAAATGTTGGTTCGTGAATCTGTTTAAATTGTGTAATCATGATTGGAAAACAACAAAGAAACATGTTTAGTAATTGAAACGCACAAAAACACCACCTATACTCTGTGAGAATAAATATAATGACATCAAGTAAAATCTAGTTATGTCGAACACGAATTGACTCCCATTATTTCTTCGAGCTAACTTACGATTCCAGTAATCTGAAGCACCAACAACTTATAATTAGTAAAATTCGACCGCTACCGACCTGTTAGAGGTATCAATACAGGTCATCTTTTTTTCGTATTTGTCTGAGTGTTTGAGGCCCGATATTTTGTAAACTTTGTTTCATCTTAGGTTGTAAATGGTATCATGTTTCTCTCTCTAACTGATATTAGAACTTTGTGCCATTAAATTAAGATTAAAGAAGTAAATGTAAGTCTCCTTACGGAAACGTGCGGCCAGTTCTCCTAGAATATGAAATATAACATCTCAATTCAAGAACATTCAATATATTAAAGATTATACGACTCAATTATATCATTTTAATGGTCAATGACGTTCCCGTCATTCTCGAAGTTTTAATATTAAAATGTTGTCTTTGTACACATTTGTATTTTTTTATGTTCACTAGTGGAGTGGTTCTATTTTGGAAATACTTCCCGTTTGACGAGAGAGGTTAAACAAACAAGAAACACAGAGTGTTAGGTGGGACTTTCATCTGTCTAAACTGTTCCATGCATATCCCTTTATATGTTTTATTTTTTAATTTGCAATTTCTATTAATATTGCGTCTCGGCTTCCGAACGACATTTTGCTGATGTTATCGATGAGAGCCCACATTATCCCCGTATTCACTGTTTATTAAAAAGAATTTCCCGATGCCTAAGATAAAATTATACAATCTTTACACCAATATTGTGTACATGAACTCTTTACTGTCACGAGATTATTAATTTTTATAATATGTGCATGGTTTAGGCAAGGGGTATTACCATGTATAACTGGTGACTTATCTTAATTGTTACAATACGCACCGGTCTTGATATGCGGTAACCTAAGTAAAATATTAAAGCTATAAATTTACTAATCATCGTTACTTGATTTGAACAATGAACTAAAATGTTGGTTCGTGAATCTGTTTAAAATGTTCAATCGTGATTGTAAAGCCACACAGAAACATGTTTAGCTATTGAAACGGACAAAAACACCACATATACTCTGTGAGAAAAAATATAATGACATAAAGTAAAATCTAGTTATGTCGAACACGAACTGAATCCAATTATTTCTTCGAGCTAACTTACTATTCCAGTAATATGAATTGCCAACACCTTATAATTATTACAATGCGACCGCTACTGACCTGTTAGAGGCATCATTTCACATAATCTCTATTCCTCTTTGTGTTTGTGGCCCAATATTTTGTCATCTTTGTTTCATCTAAGGTTTTAAATGGTATCATGTTTCTCTCTCTAATGATATTATAACTTTGTGCCATTAAATTAAGATTAAAGAAGTAAATGTAAGTCTACTTACGGACATTTTCGTCCAGTGCTGCTAGAATATGAAATATAACATCTCAATTCAAGAACATTCAATATATTAAAGATTGTACAACTCAATTATATCAATTTAATGGTCAATGTCGTTAACGTCATACTCTAAGTCTTATTATTAAAATGTTGTATTTGCAAACATTTGTATTATTTTATGTTCACTAGTGGAGTGATTCTATTGTGGAAATACTTCTGGTAGGACGAGAGATGCTAAATAAAAAGAAACACAAACCATGAAGTGGGAATTTTATCAGTCTAAACTGTTCAATGTATATCCCTTGATATATATTTTTTTCATTTGCAATTTCTATTAATATTGCGTCTCAGCTTCTAAAAGACATTTTGTTGATGTTATCGATGAGAGTCCACGTTATACCGGCGTTCATTGTTTATTAAAAGGAATTTCCTGATGCCTAAAATAAAATTATACAATCTTTACACCAATATTATGTAAATGAACTTTTTACTGTCACGAGATTATTAATCATTCATAATATTTGTATGGTTTTGACACGGGTATTACCATGTATAACTGGTGACTTGATATGTGGTAACTTAACTTAAGTAAAATATTAAAGCTAATTTACTAATCAACGTTACTTGAATTGAACAATGAACTTGGTCAATGTTGTTCCTGTCATACTCTAAGTTTTATTATTAAAATGTTGTCTTTGTACACATTTGTATTGTTTTATGTTCACTAGGGGGGTGGTTCTATTTTGGAGATACTTCCCGTTTGACGAGAGACGTTAAACAAACAAGAAACACTGAGCGTTAGGTGGGACTTTATCAGTCTAAGCTGTTCCATGTATATCCCTTTATATGTATTATTTTTTTCATTTGCAATTTCTATTAATATTGCGTTTCGGCCTCTGAAAAACATTTTGCTGATGTTATCGATGAGAGTCCACATTATCCCCGTGTTCATTGTTTATTATAAAGAATTTCCTGATGCCTAAAATAAAATTATGCAATCTTTACACCAATATTGTGTACATGAACTTTTAACTATTTAGAGATAATTAATTATGTATAATCTGTATATGGCTTTGATATTTTTGTTTCCATGTAGAACTGGCGAAATATCTTATTTTTTGCAATACCAACTTTTCTTGAAATCTGGTAACTTATATACTCTCTCTCAATACAATTAAGACTGATCAATAAATTCGATACGGATTTTGCGAGTTATATCAAGAGTGTTTCTAATTTTAGGCTTCTTTGTTTACTTCCTCTATTCTTTCGTTTTTGACCCACGTGTTGGGAGGTATACAAAATCTAAAATGTTGGGTTTCTTCTTTTTATCAATATTATATATGAAATTATATTATTAATCAATACAACGGAGATAAACTATACGTTATTTCCGAAATTAATATATCCGGAAAATATTTAAGATTGAAAAAGAGATACTTGAAATCACTCTCAATTTCTATTCAACAACACACAATCACAAAGATACGCATTCAGTAATTGCAATGCCTAACGGACACAAATGACATAAAGTCCCACCATGCAATGTCAACCTCCAAAGAACCAAGCATTTCACTGGAGTTTACAAAGTATTCTTGTAATGTGAATTACCTTACAACCTTATAAATACCTTAGTTCTGCTACATTTGGATTTCTATCGTAAATCGATGTAACAATGGAAACGATATGTTCGAGTTCAAAATAACGCGGTTTTTCTGTATAATTAACACCATTTGTAAATATATACGTATATCATTGTTATCATGGCTACATACATGTCCCATCCTTTTACACGAGTAATGTCATGTGTGAACTAGGGGTACTGACGCGTTTTAATAATTTGGTCACTAGCAATGCTAATTCTGCTTTGTCTGAGATTGTAAGGCCTATATTTTTTTAATAATTGTTTCATTTCAAGTTACAACTGGTGTTCTTTTATCTGTCCGCATTTTAGCATTCAATGAATATTTTTACCTTTGTGTCATTACCGTAAGCTTCAACAAATATATTTAGGTCTACTTACCGTACTCATTTTCTGATGGCTCTGAAATGTTAATAATATAGTTTTACTGCAAGAACATTTAATATATTACAGCAATCAAATGAAATATATCAAGTATATACTAAGTAGTGGAGTGATTATATTATGGAAATACTTCGCGTAGGTGCACGAGAAACATTAAGTAGACAAGAAGCACAGAGCCATAGGTAGGAATTTTATCAGTCTAAATTGTTCCTTTATATTTATTGTTAGTGTTTTCTTGTGCATTTTTGGGATTTGCTTCTGTTCAAAACTTTTTGTATTTGCAATTTCAATAATTTGTGTCTCGGCTTCTGAAAGACTACTTGCTGATATATTTAGGTCTACTTACCGTACTCATCCTCTGATGACTCTGAAATGTTAATAATACAATTTTACTGTAAGAACATTTAATATATTACAGCTTTCAAATCAAATATATCAAGTATATACTAAGTAGTGGAGTGGTTCTATTGTAGAAATACTTCTCGTGCACGAGAGACATTAAATAGACAAGAAGCACAGAGCCATAGGTAGGAATTTTATCAGTCTAAATTTGTCCTTGATATTTATTGTTCGTGTTTTCCTGTCAATTGTTGGGCTGGACTTCTGTTCAATACAGAAATATTACTTTTTATTTGCAATGTCTATGATTTGTGTCTCGGTGTCTGTAAGACATTTTGCTAATGTTATAAATTAAACTCTCCACAATATCCCCGTATTAATTGTTCAATGCATAGAATTCACTGAACAAACTGACCTCCTAAAATATAATTATACAATGTTTAGACCAATACTGTGTAGATGAACAATTTACTATTTTGAGATAATTAATTATTCATACTCTGTGTATGGTTTTGATACTGTTTACCATATAGAACTGGTGCGATATCTTATTTCTTGCAATATGCAATTTTATTGAACGCTGGTAACTTATATTCTCTACATTATATATTACAGCTATATATATTAAAGATTTTACGACTCAATTATATCAATTTGTTTGACAATGGCGTTCCCGTCATACTCTTAGTCTTAATATCAATGTTGGTGTATTTGTACACATTTGTATTATTTGATGTCCACTAGCTGAGTGGTTCTATTGTGGAAATAATTCCCGTAGGACGAGAGACGTCAACCAAAGAAGAAACACAGGGCGTTAGGTGGGAAGTTTATCAGTCTAAACTGTTCCATGTATATCCCTTGATATGTAGTATTTTTTTTTTTCATTTGCAATTTCTATTAATATTACGTCTCGGCTTTTGAAAGACATTTTGTTGATGTTATCGGTGAGAATCCACATTATCCCCGTGTTCATTGTTTATTAAAAAGAATTTCCTGAAGCCCAAAATAAATGTATGCAATCGTTGCACACATATTGTGTACATGAATGTTTTACTGTCACGATATTATTAATTATTCATAATATGTGTATGGTTTTGACACTGGTATTGCAATGCATAAGTGGTGATTTATCTTAATTGTTAAAATACTCACTTGTTCTGAAATATGGTAACTAAAATTATTAAAATATTAAAGCTATAAATTTACAAATCAATTTTACTTGAATTGAAAAATGAAACGGAAACACAAATCATCTATACTCTGAGAATAAATATTAATGACATAAAGTAAAATCTAGTTGTGTCGAACACGAACTGACTCCAATTATTTCTTCGAGCTAACTTACGATTTCAGTAATCTAAAGTTCCAACAACTCATAATTATTACAATTCGACCGCTACTGACCTGTTAGAGGTATCGATACAGGTAATTTTTATTCTTATTTGTCTGAGTGTTTGAGGCCCAATATTTCTAAGTTTTATCTGGTATCATGTTTCTCTCTCTAACTGATATTAGAACTTTGTGCCATTAAATTAAGATTAAAGAAATAAATGTAAGTCTACTTACCGGTATGGTAATACAGGTCATCAACCATTGCTAGAATATTAAATATAACAGCTCAATTCAAGAACAGTCAATATATTAAAGATTCTACGACTCAATTATCAGTCTAAGCTGTTACATGTATATCCCATGATATGTATTATTTTTTCATTTGCAATTTCTATTAATATTGCGCCTCGGCTTCAGAAAGACATTTTGCTGATGTTATCAATGAGAGTCCACATTATTCCCGTGTTCATTGTTTATTAAAAAGAATTGCCTGATGCCTAAAATAAAATTATGCAATCTTAACACCAATATTGTGTACATGAATTTTTTACTGTCGCGAGATTATTAATTATTCATAATATGTGCATGGTTTTGGCACGGGTATTACCATGTATTACTGGTGACTTATCTTAATTGTTACAATACGCACTTGTCTTCAAATGTGGTAGCTTATATTAAGTAAAATATTAAAGCTATAAATTTACTAATCAACGTTACTTGAATTGAACAATGACCTAAAATGTTGGTTCGTGAATCTGTTTAAAATGTTCCATCGTGATTGTGAAACCACACAGAAACATGTTTATTGATTGAAACGGACACAAAGATCATCTATACTCTGAGAATAAATATAATGACATAAAGTAAAATCTAGTTATGTCGAACACGAACTGTCTCCAATTATTTCTTCGAGCTAACTTACGATTCCAGTAATCTGAAGAACCAACAACTTATAATTATTGCAATTCGACCGCTACCGACCTGTTAGAGGTATCAATACAGGTAATCTTTTTTTTCGTATTTTTCTGAGTGTTTGAGGCCCGATATTTTGTCATCTTTGTTTCATCTTAGGTTTTAAATGGTGTCATGTTTCTCTCTCTAACTGATATTAGAATTTTGTGTCATTAAAGTAAGATTGAAGAAGTAAATGTAAGTCTACTTACCGGCACGACGCAGTCCTGGAATATTAAATATAACATCTCAATTCAAGAACATCCAATATATTAAAGATTGTACAACTTAATTATATCAATTTATTGGGCAATGTCGTTCCTGCCATACTCTAAGTCTTAATATTAAAATGTTGTCTTTGTACTCATTTGTATTTTTTGGTGTTCACTAGTGGAGTTGTTCTATTGTGGAAATACTTCTTGTAGGACGAGAGAGGTTAAATAAAAAGAAACAAAATCCATTAAGTGGGAATTTTATCAGTCTAAGCTGTTCCATGTATATCCCTTGATATTTTTTTTTCATCTGCAATTTCTATTAATATTGGGTCTCGGCTTATAAAATGCATTTTGATGATGTTATCGATGAGAGTCCACATTATCCCGGTGTTCATTGTTTATTAAAAATAATTTTCTGATGCCTGAGATAAAATTATACAATCTTTACACCAATATTGTGTACATGAACTTTTCACTGTCACGAGATTATTAATCATTGATAATATGTGTATGGTTTTGACACGGGTATTACAATGTATAACTGGTGACTTATCTTAATTGTTACAAAACGCACTTGTCTTGATATGTGGTAACTTAACTTAGGTAAAATATTAAGGCTATAAATTTACTTATGAACGTTACTTGAATTGAACAATGAACTAAAATGTTGGTTCGTGAATCTGTTTAAAATGTGCAAACGTGATTGTGAAACCACACAGAAACATGTTTAGTGATTGAAACGGACAAAAAACACCATCAATACTCTGTGAGAATAAATATAATGACATAAAGTAAAATCTAGTTATGTCGAACTCGAACTGACTCCAATTATTTCTTCGAGCTAACTTACGATTCCAGTAATATGAAGTACCAACAACTATAATTATTACAATTCGACCGCTACCGACCTGTTAGAGGTATCAATACAGGTAATCCTTTTTTCGTATTTGTCAGAGTGTTTGAGGTCCAATATTTTGTCATCTTTGTTTCATCTTAGGTTTTAAATTGTAAAATATTTCTCTCTCCAATTGATATTAGAACTTTGTGCCATTAAATTAAGATTGAAGAAGTAAATGTAAGTCTACTTACTGTGAACACCACTGTCTTCTGGAATATTAAATATAACATCTCAATTCAAGAGCATTCGATATATTAAAGATTATACGACTCAATTAAATCAATTTATTGGTCAATGTTGTTCCTGTCATACTCTAAGTTTTAATATTAAAATGTTGTCTTTGTACACATTTGTATTTTTTTATGTTCACTATGGGCGTGGTTCTATTTTGGAAATACTTCCCGTTTGACGAGAGAGGTTAAACAAACAAGAAACACAGAGCGTTATGTGGGACTTTTATCAGTCTAAACTGTTCCATGTATATCCCTTTATACGTATTATTTTTTCATTTGCAATTTCTATTAATATTGCGTCTCGGCTTCTGAAAGATATTTTGCTGATGTTATCGATGAGAGTCCACATTATCCCCGTGTTCATTGTGTATTAAAAATAATTTCTTGATGCCTAAAATAAAATTATGTAATATTTACACCAATATTGTGTACATGAACTTTTTTGCTGTCACGAGATTATTAATTATTCATAATATGTGTATGGCTTTGGCACGGGTATTACCATGTATAACTGGTGACGTATCTTAATTGTAACAATACGCACTTGCCTTGAAATGTGGTAACATAAATTAAGTAAAATAGTAAAGCTATAAATTTACTAATAAACGTTACTTGAATTGAACAATGAACTAAAATGTTGGTTCGTGAATCTGCTTAAATTGTGTAATCATGATTGTGAAACCACAAAGAAACATGTTTAGTAATTGAAACGGACAAAAACACCACCTATACTCTGTGAGAATAAATATAATGACATAAAGTAAAATCTAGTTATGTCGAACTCGAACTGACTCCAATTATTTCTTCGAGCTAACTTACGATTCCAGTAACATGAATTACCAACAACTTATAATTATTACAATACGACCGCTACCGACCTGTTAGAGGTATCAATACAGGTAATCTTTTTTTCGTATTTATCTGAGTGTTTGAGGCCCAATATTTTGTCATCTTTGTTTCATCTTTGGTTTTAAATGGTAAAGTGTTTCTCTCTCTAATTGATATTATAACTGTGTGCCATTAAATTAAGATTGAAGAAGTAAATGTAGGTCTACTTACGGCTCTTACAGCTCTGGTTAGACATTGCTAGAATATGAAATATAACATCCCAATTCAAGAACAGTCAATATATCAAAGATTGTACGACTCAATTATGTCAATTTCTTAGTTAATGTCGTTCACGTCATACTCTAAGTCTTATTATTAAAATGTTGTCTTTGTACACATTTGTATTATTTGATGTTCACTAGTGGAGTGATTCTATTGTGAAATACTTCTTGTAGGACGAGCGACGTTAAATAAAAAGAAACACAAACCATTAAGTGGGAATTTTATCAGTCTAAACCTTTCCATGTATATCCCTTGATATTTTTTTTTCATTTGCAATTTCTATTGATATTGCGTGTCGCCTTCTAGAAGAGATTTTGCTGATGTTATCGATGAGAGTCCACATTATCCCCGTGTTCATTGTTTATTAAAACGAATTTCCTGATGTCTAAAGTAACATTATACAATCTTTACACCAATATTGTGTACATGAAATTTTTACTGTCACGAGATGATTAGTTGTTCATAATATGTGTATGGCTTCGACACGGGTATTACCATGTAAGGCTGGTGACTTATCTTAATTGTAACAATACGCACTTGTCTTCAAATGTGGTAACATAAATTAAGTAAAATATTAAAGCTATACATTTACTAATCAACGTTACTTGAATTGAACATTGAACTACAATGTTGGTTCGTGAATCTGTTTAAAATGTTCAATCGTGATTGTGAAACCACACAGAAATATGCTTAGTGATTGAAACGGACAAAAACACCATCTATACTCTGTGAGAATAAATAAAATGACATAAAGTAAAATCTAGTTATGTCGAACTCGAACTGACTCCAATTATTTCTTCGAGCTAACTTACGATTCCAGTAATATGAAGTACCAACAACTATAATTATTACAATTCGACCGCTACCGACCTGTTAGAGGTATCAATACAGGTATTTTTTTTTTTCGTATTTCCCTGAGTGTTTGAGGTCCAACATTTTGTCATCTTTGTTTCATCTTAGGTTTTAAATGGTAAAATGTTTCTCTCTCTAATTGATATTAGAACTTTGTGCCATTAAATTAAGATTGAAGAAGTAAATGTAAGTCTACTTACTGTGAAAACCACTGTCTTCTGGAATATTAAATATAACATCTCAATTCAAGAGCATTCGATATATTAAATATTATACGACTCAATTAAATCAATTTATTGGTCAATGCTGTTCCTGTCATACTCTAAGTTTTAATATTAAAATGTTGTCTTTGTACACATTTGTATTTTTATATGTTCACTATGGGAGTGGTTCTATTTTGGAAATACTTCCCGTTTGACGAGAGAGGTTAAACAAACAAGATACACAGAGCGTTAGGTGGGGCTTTTATCAGTCTAAACTGTTCCATGTATATCCCTTTATACGTATTATTTTTTCATTTGCAATTTCTATTAATATTGCGTCTCGGCTTCTGAAAGATATTTTGCTGATGTTATCGATGAGAGTCCACATTATCCCGGTGTTCATTGTGTATTAAAAATAATTTCTTGATGCCTAAAATAAAATTATGCAATCTTTACACCAATATTGTGTACATGAACTTTTTGCTGTCACGAGATTATTAATTATTCATAGTATGTGTATGGTTTTGGCACGGGTATTACCATGTATAACTGGTGACGTATCTTAATTGTAACAATACGCACGTGCCTTGAAATGTGGTAACATAAATTAAGTAAAATAGTAAAGCTATAAATTTACTAATCAACGTTACTTGAATTGAACAATGAACTAAAATGTTGGTTCGTGAATCTGCTTAAATTGTGTAATCATGATTGTGAAACAACAAAGAAACATGTGTAGTAATTGAAACGGACAAAAACACCACCTATACTCTGTGAGAATAAATATAATGACATAAAGTAAAATCTAGTTATGTCGAACTCGAACTGACTCCAATTATTTCTTCGAGCTAACTTACGATTCCAGTAACATGAAGTACCAACAACTTATAATTATTACAATTCGACCGCTACCGATCTGTTAGAGGTATCAATACAGGTAATCTTTTTTTCGTATTTATCTGAGGGTTTGAGGCCCAATATTTTGTCATCTTTGTTTCATCTTAGGTTTTAAATGGTAAAGTGTTTCTCTCTCTAATTGATATTATAACTTTGTGCCATTAAATTAAGAGTGAAGAAGTAAATGTAAATCTACTTACGGCTCTTACAGCTCTGGTTAGATATTGCTAGAATATGAAATATAACATCTTAATTCAAGAACATTCAATATATCAAAGATTGTACGACTCAATTATGTCAATTTCTTAGTTAATGTCGTTCACGTCATACTCTAAGTCTTATTAGTAAAATGTTGTCTTTGTACACATTTGTATTATTTGATGTTCACTAGTGGAGTGATTCTATTGTGAAATTCTTCTTGTAGGACGAGCGACGTTAAATAAAAAGAAACACAAACCATTAAGGGGGAATTTTATCAGTCTAAACCTTTCCATGTATATCCCTTGATATTTTTTTTTCATTTGCAATTTCTATTGATATTGCGTGTCGCCTTTTAGAAGACATTTTGCTGATGTTATCGATGAGAGTCCACATTATCCCCGTGTTCATTGTTTATTAAAACGAATTTCCTGATGTCTAAAGTAACATTATACAATCTTTACACCAATATTGTGTACATGAACTTTTTACTGTCACGAGATTATTAGTTGTTCATAATATGTGTATGGTTTCGACACGGGTATTACCATGTAAGGCTGGTGACTTATCTTAATTGTAACAATAGGCACTTGTCTTCAAATGTGGTAACATAAATTAAGTAAAATATTAAAGCTATAAATTTACTAATCAACGTTACTTGAATTGAACAATGAACTACAATGTTGGTTCGTGAATCTGCTTAAATTGTGCAATCATGATTGTGAAACCACAAAGAAACATGTTTAGTAATTGAAACGGACAAAAACACCACCTATACTCTGTGATAATAAATAAAATGACATAAAGTAAAATCTAGTTATGTCGAACTCGAACTGACTCCAATTATTTCTTCGAGCTAACTTACGATTCCAGTAA
>MJUT01014380.1:36199-58696 GCA_002080005.1 Gigantidas platifrons | reverse complement strand
TGCAATCTTTACACCAATATTGTGTACATGAACTTTTTGCTGTCACGAGATTATTAATTATTCATAATATGTGTATGGTTTTGGCACGGGTATTACCATGTATAACTGGTAACGTATCTTAATTGTAACAATACGCACTTGCCTTGAAATGTGGTAACATAAATTAAGTAAAATAGTAAAGCTATAAATTTACTAATCAACGTTACTTGAATTGAACAATGAACTAAAATGTTGGTTCATGAATCTGCTTAAATTGTGTAATCATGATTGTGAAACCACAAAGAAACATGTTTAGTAATTGAAACGGACAAAAATACCACCTATACTCTGTGAAAATAAATATAATGACATAAAGTAAAATCTAGTTATGTCGAACTCGAACTGACTCCAATTATTTCTTCGAGCTAACTTACGATTCCAGTAACATGAAGTACCAACAACTTATAATTATTACAATTCGACCGCTACCGACCTGTTAGAGGTATCAATACAGGTAATATTTTTTTCGTATTTATCTGAGTGTTTGAGGCCCAATATTTTGTCATCTTTGTTTCATCTTAGGTTTTAAATGGTAAAGTGTTTCTCTCTCTAATTGATATTATAACTTTGTGCCATTAAATTAAGATTGAAGAAATAAATGTAAGTCTACTTACGACTCTTACAGCTCTGGTTAGACATTGCTAGAATATGAAATATAACATCTTAATTCAAGAACATTCAATATATTAAAGATTGTACGACTCAATTATGTCAATTTCTTAGTTAATGTCGTTCACGTCATACTCTAAGTCTTATTATTAAAATGTTGTCTTTGTACACATGTGTATTATTTGATGTTCACTAGTGGAGTGATTCTATTGTGAAATACTTCTTGTAGGACGAGCGACGTTAAATAAAAAGAAACACAAACCATTAAGAGGGAATTTTATCAGTCTAAACCTTTCCATGTATATCCCTTGATATTTTTTTTTCATTTGCAATTTCTATTGATATTGCGTGTCGCCTTCTAGAAGAGATTTTGCTGATGTTATCGATGAGAGTCCACATTATCCCCGTGTTCATTGTTTATTAAAGCGAATTTCCTGATGTCTAAAGTAACATTATACAATCTTTACACCAATATTGTGTACATGAACTTTTTACTGTCACGAGATTATTAGTTGTTCATAATATGTGTATGGTTTCGACACGGGTATTACCATGTGAGGCTGGTGACTTATCTTAATTGTAACAATACGCACTTGTCTTCAAATGTGGTAACATAAATAAAATAAAATATTAAAGCTATAAATTTACTAATCAACGTTACTTGAATTGAGCAATGAACTAAAATGTTGGTTCGTGAATCTGCTTAAATTATGTAATCATGATTGTGAAATCACAAAGAAACATGTTTAGTAATTGAAACGGACAAAAACACCACCTATACTCTGTGAGAATAAATAAAATGACATAAAGTAAAATCTAGTTATGTCGAACTCGAACTGACTCCAATTATTTCTTCGAGCTAACTTACGATTCCAGTAATATGAAGTACCAACAACTATAATTATTACAATTCGACCGCTACCGACCTGTTAGAGGTATCAATACAGGTAATATTTTTTTTCGTATTTCCCTGAGTGTTTGAGGTCCAATATTTTGTCATCTTTGTTTCATCTTAGGTTTTAAATTGTAAAATGTTTCTCTCTCTAATTGATATTAGAACTTTGTGCCATTAAATTAAGATTGAAGAAGTAAATGTAAGTCTACTTACTGTGAACACCACTGTCTTCTGGAATATTAAATATAACATCTCAATTCAAGAGCATTCGATATATTAAAGATTATACGACTCAATTAAATCAATTTATTGGTCAAAGCTGTTCCTGTCATACTCTAAGTTTTAATATTAAAATGTTGTCTTTGTACACATTTGTATTTTTTTATGTTCACTATGGGAGTGGTTCTATTTTGGAAATACTTCCCGTTTGACGAGAGAGGTTAAACAAACAAGAAACACAGAGCGTTAGGTGGGACTTTTATCAGTCTAAACTGTTCCATGTATATCCCTTTATACGTATTATTTTTTCATTTGCAATTTCTATTAATATTGCGTCTCGGCTTCTGAAAGATATTTTGCTGATGTTATCGATGAGAGTCCACATTATCCCCGTGTTCATTGTTTATTAAAACGAATTTCCTGATGTCTAAAGTAACATTATACAATCTTTACACCAATATTGTGTACATTAACTTTTTACTGTCACGAGATTATTAGTTGTTCATTATATGTGTATGGTTTCGACACGGGTATTACCATGTGAGGCTGGTGACTTATCTTAATTGTAAAAATACGCACTTGTCTTCAAATGTGGTAACATCAATTAAATAAAATATTAAAGCTATAAATTTACTAATCAACGTTGCTTGAATTGAACAATGAACTAAAATGTTGGTTTGTGAATCTGCTTAAATTATGTAATCATGATTGTGAAACCACAAAGAAACATGTTTAGTAATTGAAACGGACAAAAACACCACCTATACTCTGTGAGAATAAATAAAATGACATTAAGTAAAATCTAGTTATGTCGAACTCGAACTGACTCCAATTATTTCTTCGAGCTAACTTACGATTCCAGTAATATGAAGTACCAACAACTATAATTATTACAATTCGACCGCTACCGACCTGTTAGAGGTATCAATACAGGTAATCTTTTTTTTCGTATTTCCCTGAGTGTTTGAGGTCCAATATTTTGTCATCTTTGTTTCATCTTAGGTTTTAAATGGTAAAATGTTTCTCTCTCTAATTGATATTAGAACTTTGTGCCATTAAATTAAGATTGAAGAAGTAAATGTAAGTCTACTTACTGTGAACACCACTGTCTTCTGGAATATTAAATATAACATCTCAATTCAAGCATTCGATATATTAAAGATTATACGACTCAATTAAATCAATTTATTGGTCAATGCTGTTCCTGTCATACTCTAAGTTTTAATATTAAAATGTTGTATTTGTACACATTTGTATTTTTTTATGTTCACTATGGGAGTGGTTCTATTTTGGAAATACTTCCCGTTTGACGAGAGAGGTTAAACAAACAAGAAACACAGAGCGTTAGGTGGGACTTTTATCAGTCTAAACTGTTCCATGTATATCCCTTTATACGTATTATTTTTTCATTTGCAATTTCTATTAATATTGCGTCTCGGCTTCTGAAAGATATTTTGCTGATGTTATCGATGGGAGTCCACATTATCCCCGTGTTCATTGTGTATTAAAACGAATTTCTTGATGCCTAAAATAAAATTATGCAATCTTTACACCAATATTGTGTACATGAACTTTTTGCTGTCACGAGATTATTAATTATTCATAATATGTGTATGGTTTTGGCACGGGTATTACCATGTATAACTGGTGACGTATCTTAATTGTAACAATACGCACTTGCCTTGAAATGTGGTAACATAAATTAAGTAAAATAGTAAAGCTATAAATTTACTAATCAACGTTACTTGAATTGAACAATGAACTAAAATGTTGGTTCGTGAATCTGCTTAAATTGTGTAATCATGATTGTGAAACCACAAAGAAACATGTTTAGTAATTGAAACGGACAAAAACACCACCTATACTCTGTGAAAATAAATATAATGACATAAAGTAAAATCTAGTTATGTCGAACTCGAACTGACTCCAATTATTTCTTCGTGATAACTTACGATTCCAGTAACATGAAGTACCAACAACTTATAATTATTACAATTCGACCGCTACCGACCTGTTAGAGATATCAATACAGGTAATATTTGTTTCGTATTTATCTGAGTGTTTGAGGCCCAATATTTTGTCATCTTTGTTTCATCTTAGGTTTTAAATGGTAAAGTGTTTCTCTCTCTAATTGATATTATTACTTTGTGCCATTAAATTAAGATTGAAAAAATAAATGTACGTCTACTTACGGCTCTTACAGTTCTGCCTAGATATTGCTAGAATATGAAATATAACATCTCAATTCAAGTACATTCAATATATCAAAGATTGTACGACTCAATTATGTCAATTTCTTAGTTAATGTCGTTCACGTCATACTCTAAGTCTTATTATTAAAATGTTGTCTTTGTATACATTTGTATTATTTGATGTTCACTAGTGGAGTGATTCTATTTTGAAATACTTCTTGTAGGACGAGCGACGTTAAATAAAAAGAAACACAAACCATTAAGAGGGAATTTTATCAGTCTAAACCTTTCCATGTATATCCCTTGATATTTTTTTTTCATTTGCAATTTCTATTGATATTGCGTGTCGCCTTCTAGAAGACATTTTGCTGATGTTATCGATGAGAGTCCACATTATCCCCGTGTTCATTGTTTAATAAAACTAATTTCCTGATGTCTAAAGTAACATTATACAATCTTTACACCAATATTGTGTACATGAACTTTTTACTGTCACGAGATTATTAGTTGTTCATAATATGTGTATGGTTTCGACACGGGTATTACCATGTAAGGCTGGTGACTTATCTTAATTGTAACAATACGCACTTGTCTTCAAATGTGGTAACATAAATTAAGTAAAATATTAAAGCTATAAATTTACTAATCAACGTTACTTGAATTGAACAATGAACTAAAATGTTCGTTCGTGAATCTGCTTAAATTGTGTAATCATGATTGTGAAACCACAAAGAAACATCTTTAGTAATTGAAACGGACAAAAACACCACCTATACTCTGTGAGAATAAATAAAATGACATAAAGTAAAATCTAGTTATGTCGAACTCGAACTGACTCCAATTATTTCTTCGAGCTAACTTACGATTCCAGTAATATGAAGTACCAACAACTTATAATTATTAAAATTCGACCGCTACCGACCTGTTAGAGGCATCATTTCACATAATCTCTATTCCTCTTTGTCTGAGTGTTTGTGGCCCAATATTTTGTCATCTTTGTTTCATCTTAGGTTTTAAATTGTAAAATGTTTCTCTCTCTAATTGATATTAGAACTTTGTGCCATTAAATTAAGATTAAAGAAGTAAATGTAAGTCTACTTACCGCTACATTGCTTTCCTAGAATATGAAATATAACATCTCAATGCAAGAACATTCAATATATTAAATATTGTACGACTCAATTATGTCAATTTATTGGTCAATGTCGTTCACGTCATACTCTAAGTCTTATTATTAAAATGTTGTCTTTGTACACATTTGTATTATTTGATGTTCACTAGTGGAGTGATTATATTGTGAAATACTTCTTGTAGGACGAGCGACGTTAAATAAAAAGAAACACAAACCATTAAGTGGGAATTTTATCGGTCTAAACCTTTCCATGTACATCCCTTGATATTTTTATTTTCATTTGCAATTTCTATTGATATTGCGTGTCGCCTTCTAGAAGACATTTTGCTGATGTTATCGATGAGATTCCACATTATCCCCGTGTTCATTGTTTATTAAAATGAATTTCCTGATGTCTAAGATAACATTATACAATCTTTACACCAATATTGTGTACATGAACTTTTTACTGTCACGAGATTATTAGTTGTTCTTAATATGTGTATGGTTTCGACACGGGTATTACCATGTATAACTGGTGACTTATCTTAATTGTAACAATATGCACTTGTCCTGAAATGTGGTAGTTTATATTAAGTAAAACATTAAAGCTATAAATTTACTTATGAACTTTACTTGAATTGAACAATGAACTACAATGTTGGTTCGTGAATATGTTTTAATTGTTCAATCGTGATTGTGAAACCACACAGAAACATGTTTAGTGATTGAAACGGACAAAAACACCACCTATACTCTCTGAGAATAAATATAATGACATAAAGTAAAATCTAGTTATGTCGAACACGAACTGACTCCAAATATTTCTTCGAGCTAACTTACGATTCCAGTAATATGAAGTACCAACAACTTATAATTATTAAAATTCGACCGCTACCGACCTGTTAGAGGCATCATTTCACATAATCTCTATTCCTCTTTGTCTGAGTGTTTGTGGCCCAATATTTTGTCATCTTTGTTTCATCTTAGGCTTTAAATGGTATCATGTTTCTCTCTCTAACTGATATTATAACTTTGTGCCATTAAATTAAGATTAAAGAAGTAAATGTAAGTCTACTTACGGAAACTTTCGTCCAGTTCTCCTAGAATATGAAATATAACATCTCAATTCAAGAACATTCAATATATTAAAGATTGTACAACTCAATTATATCAATTTATTGGTCAATGTCGTTCCTGTCATACTCTAAGTCTTAATATTAAAATGTTGTCTTTGTACTCATTTGTATTTTTTGGTGTTCACTAGTGGAGTTGTTCTATTGTGGAAATACTTCTTGTAGGACGAGAGATGTTATATAAAAAGAAACACAATCCAATAAGTGGGAATTTTATCAGTCTAATCTGTTCCATGTATATCCCTTGATATTTTTTTTTCAAATGCAATTTCTATTAATATTGCGTCTCGGCTTCTAAAAGACATTTTGCTGATGTTATCGATGAGAGTCCACATTATCCCCGCATTCATTGTTTATTAAAAGGAATTTCCTGATGCCTAAAATAAAATCATACAATCTTTACACCAATATTGTGTACATTAACTTTTTACTGTCACAAGATTATTAATTATTCATAATATGTGTATGGTTTCAACACGGGTATTACCATGTAAGACTGGTGACTTATCTTAATTGTTACAATACGCAATTGTCTTGATATGTGGTAACTTAACTTAAGTAAAATATTAAAGCTATAAATTTACTAATCAACGTTGCTTGAATTGAACAATGAACTAAAATGTTGGTTCGTGAATATGTTTAAATTGTTCAATCGCGATTGTGAAACTACACAGAAACATGTTTAGTGATTGAAACGGACAAAAACACCACCTATACTCTGTGAGAATAAATATCATGACATAAAGTAAAATCTAGTTATGTCGAACTCGAACTGACTCCAATTATTTCTTCGAGCTAACTTACGATTCCAGTAATATGAAGAACCAACAACTATAATTATTACAATTCGACCGCTAACGACCTGTTAGAGGTATCAATACAGGTAATCCTTTTTTCGTATTTGTCTGAGTGTTTGAGGTCCAATATTTTGTCATGTTTGTTTCATCTTAGGTTTTAAGTGGCTTCGTGTTTCTCTCTCTAACTGATATTATAACTTTGTGCCATTAAATTAAGATTAAAGAAGTAAATGTAAGTCTACTTACGCAAAATTTCGTCCAGTGATCCTAGAATATGAAATATACCATCTCAATTCAAGAACATTCAATATATTTAAGATTGTACAACTCAATTATATCAATTTATTGGTCAATGTCGTTCCTGTCATACTCTAAGTCTTAATATTAAAATGTTGTCTTTGTACTCATTTCTATTTTATTGTGTTCACTAGTGGAGTTGTTCTATTGTGGAAATACTTCTTGTAGGACGAGAGAGGTTAAATAAAAAGAAACACAACCCATTAAGTAGGAATGTTATCAGTATAAACTGTTCCATGTATATCCCTTGATATTTTTTTTTCAAATGCAATTTCTATTAATATTGCGTCTCGGCTTCTAAAAGACATTTTGCTGATGTTATCGATGAGAGTCCACATTATTCCCGCGTTCATTGTTTATTAAAAGAAATTTCCTGATGACTAAAATAAAATTATACAATCTTTGCACCAATATTGTGTACATTAACTTTTTACTGTCACGAGATTATTAATTATTCATAATATGTGTATGGTTTCAACACGGGTATTACCATGTAAGACTGGTGACTTATCTTAATTGTTACAATACGCACTTGTCTTGATATGTGGTAAAAGTAAAATATTAAAGCTATAAATTTACTAATCAACGTTGCTTGAATTGAACAATGAACTAAAATGCTGGTTCGTGAATCTGTTTAATTGTGTAATCATGATTGTAAAACCACAAAGAAACATGTTTAGTAATTGAAACGGACAAACACACCACCTATACTCTGTTAGAATAAATATAATGACATAAAGTAAAATCTAGTTATGTCGAACTCGAGCTGACTCCAAATATTTCTTCGAGCTAACTTACGATTCCAGTTATATGAATTACCAACAACTTATAATTATTGCAATTCGACCGCTACCGACCTGTTAGAGATATCAATACAGGTAATCTTTTTTTTCGTATTTGTCTGAGTGTTTGAGGCCCGATATTTTGTCATCTTTGTTTCATCTTAGGTTTTAAATGGTGTCATGTTTCTCTTTCTAACTGATATTATAATTGTGTGTCATTAAAGTAAGATTGAAGAAGTAAATGTAAGTCTACTTACGGGCACGACGCAGTCCTGGAATATTAAATATAACATCTCAATTCAAGAACATTCAATATATTAAAGATTCTAGAACTCAATTATATCAATTTATTGGTCAATGTCGTTCACGTCATACTCTAAGTCTTATTATTAAAATGTTGTCTTTGTACACATTTCTATTATTTGATGTTCACTAGTGGAGTGATTCTATTGTGAAATACTTCCTATAGGACGAGCGACGTTAAATAAAAAGAAACACAAACCATTAAGTGGGAATTTTATCAGTCTAAACCTTTCCATGTATATCCCTTGATATTTTTTTTTCATTTGCAATTTCTATTGATATTGCGTGTCGCCTTCTAGAAGACATTTTGCTGATGTTATCGATGAGTGTCCACATTATCCCCGTGTTCATTGTTTATTAAAACGAATTTCCTGATGTCTGAAGTAACATTATACAATCTTTACACCAATATTGTGTACATGAACTTTTTACTGTCACGAGATTATTAGTTGTTCATAATATGTGTATGGTTTCGACAAGGGTATTACCATGTAAGGCTGGTGACTTATCTTAATTGTAACAATACGCACTTGTCTTCAAATGTGGTAACATAAATAAAGTAAAATATTAAAGCTATAAATTTACTAATCAACGTTACTTGAATTGAACAATGAACTAAAATGTTGGTTCGTGAATCTGCTTAAATTGTGTAATCATGATTGTGAAACCACAAAGAAACATGTTTAGTAATTGAAACGGACAAAAACACCACCTATACTCTGTGAGAATAAATAAAATGACATAAAGTAGAATCTAGTTATGTCGAAATCGAACTGACTCCAATTATTTCTTCGAGCTAACTTACGATTCCAGTAACATGAAGTACCAACCACTTATAATTATTACAATTCGACCGCTACCGACCTGTTAGAGGTATCAATACAGGTAATCTTTTTTTTCGTATTTCCCTGAGTGTTTGAGGTCCAACATTTTGTCATCTTTGTTTCATCTTAGGTTTTAAATTGTAAAATGTTTCTCTCTCTAATTGATATTAGAACTATGTGCCATTAAATTAAGATTAAAGAAGTAAATGTAAGTCTACTTACCGCTACATTGCTTTCCTAGAATATGAAATATAACATCTCAATGCAAGAACATTCAATATATTAAATATTGTACGACTCAATTATGTCAATTTATTGGCCAATGTCGTTCACGTCATAGTCTAAGTCTTATTATTAAAATGTTGTCTTTGTACACATTTGTATTATTTGATATTCACCAGTGGAGTGATTATATTGTGAAATACTTCTTGTAGAACGAGCGACGTTAAATAAAAAGAAACACAAACCATTAAGTGGGAATTTTATCAGTCTAAACCTTTCCATGTACATCCCTTGATATTTTTTTTTCATTTGCAATTTCTATTGATATTGCGTGTCGCCTTCTAGAAGACATTTTGCTGATGTTATCGATGAGATTCCACATTATCCCCGTGTTCATTGTTTATTAAAACGAATTTCCTGATGTCTAAAATAACATTATACAATCTTTACACCAATATTGTGTACATGAACTTTTTACTGTCACGAGATTATTATTTATTCATAATATGTGCATGGTTTTGGCAAGGGGAATTACCATGTATAACTGGTGACTTATCTTAATTGCTACAATACGCACTTGTCCTGAAATGTGGTAACTTAACTTAAGTAAAATATTAAAGCTATAAATTTACTAATCAACGTTGCTTGAATTGAACAATGAACTACAATGTTGGTTCGTGAATATGTTTAAATTGTTCAATCGTGATTGTGAAACCACACAGAAACATGTTTAGTGATTGAAACGGACAAAAACACCACTTATACTCTGTGAGAATAAATATAATAACATAAAGTAAAATCTAGCTATGTCGAACACGAACTGACTCCAAATATTTCTTCGAGCTAACTTACGATTCCAGTAATATGAAGCACCAACAACTTATGATTATTACAATTCGACCGCTACTGACCTGTTAGGGGTATCGATACAGGTAATCGTTTTTCTTATTTGTCTGAGTGTTTGAGGCCCAATATTTTGTGATCCTTGCTTCATTTTAAGTTTTATCTGGTATCATGTTTCTCTCTCTAACTGATATTAGAACTTTGTGCCATTAAATTAAGATTAAAGAAGTAAATGTAAGTCTACTTACTGGTATTGTCACCCCGTTCATGAGGAGGTCCTGGAATATTAAATATAACATCTCAATTCAAGAACATTCAATATATTACAGATTATACGACTCAATTATATCAATTTATTGGTCAATGACGTTCCCGTCATACTCTAAGTTTTAATATTAAAATGTTGTCTTTGTACACATTTGTATTTTTTTATGTTCACTAGTGGAGTGGTTCTATCTTGGAAATACTTCCCGTTTGACGAAAGAAGTTAAACAAACAAGAAACACAGAGCGTTAGGTGGGACTTTTATCAGTCTAAGCTGTTCCATGCATATCCCTTTATATGTATTATTTTTTCATTTGCAATTTCTATTAATATTGCGTCTCGGCTTCCGAACTGAGTAGTTGTGGCCCAATATTTTGTCATCTTTGTTTCATCTTAGGCTTTAAATGGTATCATGTTTCTCTCTCTAACTGATATTATAACTTTGTGCCATTAAATTAAGATTAAAGAAGTAAATGCAAGTCTACTTACGCACAATTTCGTCCAGTGATCCTAGAATATGAAATATAACATCTCAATTCAAGAACATTCAATATATTAAAGATTGTACAACTCAATTATATCAATTTATTGGTCAATGTCGTTCCTGTCATACTCTAAGTCTTAATATTAAAATGTTGTCTTTGTACTCATTTGAATTTTTTGGTGTTCACTAACGGAGTTGTTCTATTGTGGAAATACTTCTTGTAGGACGAGAGAGGTTAAATAAAAAGAAACACAATCCATTAAGTGGGAATTTTATCAGTCTAAACTGTTCCATGTATATCCCTTGATATTTTTTTTTCAAATGCAATTTCTATTAATATTGCGTCTAATCAACGTTGCTTGAATTGAACAATGAAGTAAAATGTTGGTTCGTGAATCTGTTTAAGTTGTGTAATCATGATTGTAAAACCACAAAGAAACATGTTTAGTAATTGAAACGGACAAAAACACCACCTATAATCTGTGAGAATAAATATAATGACATAAAGTAAAATCTAGTTATGTCGAACTCGAACTGACTCCAAATATTTCTTCGAGCTAACTTACGATTCCAATTATATGAAGTACCAACAACTTATAATTATTGCAATTCGACCGCTACCGACCTGTTAGAGGTATCAATACAGGTAATCTTTCTTTCGTATTTGTCTGAGTGTTTGAGGCCCGATATTTTGTCATCTTTGTTTCATCTTAGGTTTTAAATGGTGTCATGTTTCTCTTTCTAACTGATATTATAACTTTGTGCCATTAAATTAAGATTAAAGAAGTAAATGTAAATCTACTTACGGGCACGACGCAGTCCTGGAATATTAAATATAACATCTGAATTCAAGAACATTCAATATATTAAAGATTGTACAACTCAATTATATCAATTTATTGGTCAATGTCGTTCCTATCATACTCTAAGTCTTAATATTAAAATGTTGTCTTTGTACTCATTTGTATTTTTTGGTGTTCACTAATGGAGTTGTTCTATTGTGTAAATACTTCTTGTAGGACGAGAGAGGTTAAATAAAAAGAAACACAATCCATTAAGTGGGAATGTTATCAGTCTAAACTGTTCCATGTATATCCCTTGATATTTTTTTTTTCAAATGCAATTTCTATTAATATTGCGTCTCGGCTTCTAAAAGACATTTTCCTGATGTTATCGATGAGAGTCCACATTATCCCCTCGTTTATTGTTTACTAAAAGGAATTTCCTGATGCCTAAAATAAAATTATTCAATCTTTACACCAATATTGTGTACATTAACTTTTTACTGTCACGAGATTATTAATTATTCATAATATGTGTATGGTTTCGACACAGGTATTACCATATCTTAATTGTTACAATACGCACTTTTCTTGATATGTGGTAACCTAAGTACAATATTAAAGCTATAAATTTACTAATCATCGTTACTTGATTTGAACAATGAACTACAATGTTGGTTCGTGAATCTGTTTAAAATGTTCAATCGTGATTGTAAAGCCAGACAGAAACATGTTTAGTTATTGAAACGGACACAAACATCACATATACTCTGTGAGAATAAATATAATGACATAAAGTAAAATCTAGTTATGTCGAACACAAACTCAGACTCCAATTATTTCTTCGAGCTAACTTACGATTCTAGTAATCTGAAGCACCAACAACTTATAATTATTACAATTCGACCGCTACTGACCTGTTAGAGGTATCGATACAGGTAATCTTTATTCTTATTTGTCTGAGTGTTTGAGGCCCAATATTTTGTGATCCTTGCTTCATTTTAAGTTTTATCTGGGATCATGTTTCTCTCTCTCTAACTGATATTAGAACGTTGTGCCATTAAATTAAGATTAAAGAAGTAAATGTAAGTCTACTTACTCTTATGGGCACCCCGTTCATGAGGAGGTCCTGGAATGTTAAATATAACATCTCATCTCAATTCAAGAACATTCAATATATTAAAGATTATACGACTCAATTATATCAATTTATTGGTCAATGACGTTCCCGTCATTCTCTAAGTTTTAATATTAAAATGTTGTCTTTGTGCACATTTGTATTCTTTTATGTTCACAAGTGGAGTGGTTCTATCTTGGAAATACTTCCCGTTTGACGAGAGACGTTAAACAAACAAGAAACACAGAGCGTTAGGTGGGACTTTTATCAGTCTAAACTTTTCCATGCATATCCCTTTATATGTATTATTTTTTTCATTTGCAATTTCTATTAATATTGCGTCTCGGCTTCCGAACTGAGTGTTTGTGGCCCAATATTTTGTCATCTTTGTTTCATCTTAGGCTTTAAATGGTAGCATGTTTCTCTCTCTAACTGATATTATAACTTTGTGCCATTAAATTAAGATTAAAGAAGTAAATGTAAGTCTACTTACGGACAATTTCGTCCAGTGATCCTAGAATATGAATTATAACATCTCAATTCAAGAACATTCAATATATTAAAGATTGTACAACTCAATTATATCAATTTATTGGTCAATGTCGTTCCTGTCATACTCTAAGTCTTAATATTAAAATGTTGTCTTTGTACTCATTTGTATTTTTTGGTGTTCACTAACGGAGTTGTTCTATTGTGGAAATACTTCTTGTAGGAGGAGAGAGGTTAAATAAAAAGAAACACAATCCATTAAGTGGGAATTTTATCAGTCTAAACTGTTCCATGTATATCCCTTGATATTTTTTTTTCAAATGCAATTTCTATTAATATTGCGTCTCAGCTTCCGAACGACATTTTGCTGATGTTATCGATGAGAGCCCACATTATCCCCGTATTCCTTGTTTATTAAAAAGAATTTCCCGATGCCTAAAATAAAATTATACAATCTTTACACCAATATTGTGTACATGAACTTTTTACTGTCACGAGATTATTAATTATTCATAATATGTGCATGGTTTTGGCACGGGGTATTGCCATGTATAACTGGCGATTTGTCTTAATTGTTACAATACGCACTTGTCCTGAAATGTGGTAACCTAAGTAAAATATTAAAGCTATAAATTTACTAATCATCGTTACTTGATTTGAACAATGAACTAAAATGTTGGTTCGTGAATCTGTTTAAAATGTTCAATCGTGATTGTAAAGCCACACAGAAACATGTTTAGTTATTGAAACGGACACAAACACCACATATACTCTGTGAAAATAAATATAATGACATAAAGTAAAATCTAGTTATGTCGAACACGAAGTGACTCCAATTATTTCTTCGAGCTAACTTACGATTCCAGTAATCTGAAGCACCAAAAACTTATAATTATTACAATTCGACCGCTACTGACCTGTTAGAGGTATCGTTACAGGTTATCTTTATTCTTATTTGTCTGAGTGTTTGAGGCCCAATATTTTGTGATCCTTGCTTCATTTTAAGTTTTATCTGGTATCATGTGTCTCTCTCTAACTGATATTAGAACTTTGTGCCATTAAATTAAGATTAAAGAAGTAAATGTAAGTCTACTTACCGGCATAATCACCCCGTTCATGAGGAGGTCCTGGAATATTAAATATAACATTTCAAATCAAGAAATTCAATATATTAAAGATTATACGACTCAATTATATCAATTTATTGGTCAATGACGTTCCCGTTATACTCTAAGTTTTAATATTAAAATGTTGTCTTTGTACACATTTGTATTTTTTTATGCTCACTAGTGGAGTGTTTCTATTTTGGAAATACTTCCCGTTTGACGAGAGACGTTAAACAAACAAGAAACACAGAGCGTTAGGTAGGACTTTTATCAGTCTAAACTGTTCCATGCATATCCCTTTATATGTATTATTTTTTCATTTGCAATTTCTATTAATATTGCGTCTCGGCTTCCGAACGACATTTTGCTGATGTTATCGATGACAGCCCACATTATCCCCGTAATCACTGTTTACTAAAAAGAATTTCCCGATGCCTAAAATAAAATTATACAATCTTTACACCAATATTGTGTACATGAACTATTTACTGTCACGAGATTATTAATTTTTATAATATGTGCATGGTTTTGGCAAGGGGTATTATACCATGTATAACTGGTGACTTATCTTAATTGTTACAATACGCACTTGTCCTGAAATGTGGTAGCTTATATTAAGTAAAACATTAAAGCTATAAATTTACTTATGAACGTTACTTGAATTGAACAATGAACTACAATGTTGGTTCGTGAATATGTTTAAATTGTTCAATTGTGATTGTGAAACCACACAGAAACATGTTTAGTGATTGAAACGGACAAAAACACCACCTATACTCTGTGAGAATAAATATAATGACATAAAGTAAAATCTAGTTATGTCGAACACGAACTGACTCCAAATATTTCTTCGAGCTATCTTACGATTCCAGTAATATGAAGTACCAACAACTTATAATTATTAAAATTCGACCGCTACCGACCTGTTAGAAGCATCATTTCACATAATCTCTATTCCTCTTTGTCTGAGTGTTTGTGGCCCAATATTTTGTCATCTTTGTTTCATCTTAGGCTTTAAATGGTATCATGTTTCTCTCTCTAACTGATATTATAACTTTGTGCCATTAAATTAAGATTAAAGAAGTAAATGTAAGTCTACTTACGGACAATTATCCACATTATCCCCCGTGTTCATTGTTTATTAAAAAGAATTTCCTGATGCCTACCGGGTAAGATAAAATTATACAATCTTTACACCAACATTGTGTACATGAACGTTTTATTGTCACGAGATTATTAATCATTCATAATATGTGTATGGTTTTGACACGGGTATTACCATGTATAACTGGTGACTTATCTTAGTTGTTACAATACGCACTTGTCTTGAAATGTGGTAACTTAAATTAAGTAAAATATGAAATGGTTTCATGTTTCTCTCTCTAATTGATATTAGAACTTTGTGCCATTAAATTAAGATCAAAGAAGTAAATGTAAGTCTACTTACCTATATCGTAATTCCGTGCTAGAATATGAGATATTACATCTCAATTCAAGAACATTCAATATATTAAAGATTCTACGACTCAAATGTATCAATTTATTGGTCAATGTCGTTCACGTCATAGTCTAAGTCTTAATTTTAAAAGGAATTGTTGAACGAACTGACCCCCAAAACTAGAATAATGTCATCGTTCCTCCACTGCTTTGCATATGAACCTGTTACTGTTTACAAATACAATTATTTATAATCTGTGTATGTATATGATACTGTTGTCACCATGTAGAACTGGGGAAATATCTGATTTGTTATCATAAATACTTTGGTTGAAATTGGTAACTCAAATATATAAATTTATAGTTTATGGCCGTGTGCCTCATACACTACGTGATACTAAATCAACCATCCACCTAAATCGTTCTTTTATTTATTTGGGATGTGTAGCCGTTCAATACCTAAATATTTCATTGATAGGCGGCTATTAGCAACCGTCATACTCCAAGTGTTACTTTTCTCTGATTTATTTGAAGCTTAATCTGTCTGGTGTCGCATGTCATTCTCTAATATTTTACATTTGTACCAAAATACAAATAAAACGCAGAGCGTTAGGTCGGATTTGTATTAGTCCACATGTTCCTATTAATATCCCTTGATATTTATTTTTCGCATTTTATTCTGCAATTGTTGGGCTGTGCTTCTGCTCAATACAAAAATATTACTTTTTGATTTGTAATTTCAATAACTTGTGTCTCGGTGTCTGAAAGACATCTTGCTGAATATATAAATTAAACTCCACAATATCCCCGTGTCCATTGTTGAACATAAAGAACTTACGGAGCAAACTGACTCCCATACTATTTAGTATTTAGAGATAATTAATTATTGATATTCTGTATGTGCATTTGATACATGTCACCATGTAGAACTGGCGAAATATCTGATTTGTGAACATATGCTCTTTGGTTGACACCTGGTCACTTAAATTTTCTAAATTAAACATTGAAGCTATAAATTTACTCATCAGAGTTGCTTAAATTGAGCAATGAACTAAACTCTTGGTTAACTAACCGGTTTAATTTTTGTAATCATGATTGTACAATCACAATGAAACGTGATTACTGATTGTAACGGACACAAAACCAGATATACTCTGTAGAGAAATACTAATGACATAATGTCAAACCTGGCTATGTCGAACTCAAACGAACCAAACATTTCATTTCGATTAATTTGAGTCACCTATCAAATATTCTCTGGGTTCCGTGTTTTGATGTCAGTTACGATTTCTGTATAAAAACGATTTCAAATTGTTTGTAGGAGGGCTAATGTCTTATTTACCTTATTTGCGTTTGTCTATTTATAGTGGTGTCCTATGCATATTTCGTTTTGTTCTCGTTTTGTATTTTTTCCCTCTTGTGTACATTATGTTGCTAGTTTCTTTGAATTATCCATTTTCGATTGCCCCTTCTGTACTTTTACACCTACTAAATTTAGATTTGTATTTTAAATCTAAACTGTGATTAAGACAACGAGGTGTTTTACGATTTACCACATTTGTAATTGTATATCTCTAAAATTGTTATCATGGGTACATATATATAACGTCTTAATACACGACTGGTGTCATGTATGAACCATGGGTTACTAATTTGTTAGAAGTATAAATTAATGTACTATCTATACTTCTTTGTCTGAGTGTTTGGTGTCCCAACATTTTGTGATCCTTGCTTCATTTTAAGTTTTATCTGATATCATGTGATCCCCTCTAATTGATATTTTAACGTTGTGTCATTAAATTAAGATTGACGAAGTAAATGTAGGTATACTTACGAGAACACGGGTTCCGTTCTGGAATATTAAATATAACATCTCAGTGCAAGTACATTCAATATATTACAGCTTCTACGACTCAATTACATTTGTATGTATATCAATTTATTGGTCAATGTCGTTCACGTCATACACTATGTTTTATTATTGAGGAAACTTATGTCGTAGGAACAAGATAGACGCTAATAAAGCAACAACACAAAGTGTAAAGGATTTGTACATACTGGTAATTATTTTCACTAAGTAGTGGAGTGGTACTATTGGAGAAATACTTCCCGTAGGACGAGAGACGTTAAATACAAATGAAACACAGAGCGTTAGTCTAAAATTTATCAGTCAAAATTGTTCCATGTATATCTTAACAATACATTTCTCTGACATCACACTATTGTTCACACAGTGGATTATTTTTAAGAATCTAAAGTTTGTTATTTTGTTCTTGCGTATATGAACTTTAACCTTTCACTATTTATCCCCTCGTCAACGAAGTTGCGAAGGGATATAGTAACGCTACCGTCCTTCCATCCGTCCTTCTGTCCTTCCGCAACATCCTTGTGAATACACTAGAATCAACATCCTTCAATGGATTTTGACCAAACTGGGCACATTCTTAGTCCTTAAAAGAGTCTGGAACTCTTTTGATTTTCAAGGTCATAGATCGAAGGTCAAGGTCACAGTGTCAAATGTTTATCCCGTAATATCCTTGTGAACACTTTAGAATCAACATCCTTCAATGGATTTTGACCAGGCTTGGAACAAGCTTAGTCCTTCAAAAAATCTTGAACCCTATTGATTTTCAAGGTCAAAGATCAAGGTCACTGGTTCTAATGTTTTACCGTGTCACATCCTTGTGTACACTCTAGGATCAACATCCTTCAATGGATTTTGACTAAACCTGGAACACATTTAGTCCTTAGGGGAGTCTGGAACTATATTGATTTTCAAGATCAAAGGTCAAGGTCACAGTGTCAAATGTTTATCCCGTAATATCCTTGTGAACACTTTAAAATCAACATCCTTCAATGGATTTTGACCAGACTTGGAACAAGCTTAGTCCTTCAGAAAATCTTGAACCCTATTGATTTTCAAGGTCAAAGGTCAAGGTCACTGGTTCTAATGTTTTACCGTGTAACATCCTTGTGTACACTCTAGAATCAACATCCTTCAATGGATTTTGACCAAACCTGGAACACATTTAGTCCTTGGGAAAGTCTGGAACTATATTGATTTTCAAGGTCAGAGGTCAAGGTCACAGGGTCTAATTTTTACCCTGTAACATCCTTGTGAACACTCAAGAATCAACATCATTCAATGGATATTGACCAAACTTGGTAAATACTTAGTCCTTAAGAGAATCTGAAAATCTATCGATTTGCAAGGACAAATGTCAAGGTCAAAAGGTCAAAATGTTACCCCATAACACCCTTGTGAACACTATAGAATCAACATACATCCTTCAATGGATTTTGACCAAACTTGGTACATATTTAGTCCTAAAGAGAATCTGGAACCCTATTGATTTTCAAGGTCAAAGGTCAAGGTCATCGGCTCCAATTTGTAGGCGAGGGGATACGTCACGCTTGCGTTGCCCTGATTTAGGTTTAAACATCCTCAGCCTTCCGTGGTTTGTGACTGGAAACACCTACGCGTAATGAAACTAAATCATCAGCCTTCTGTGGTTTGTGACTGCAAACACTTGCGTGTAATGAGATTAAATCCTCAGCCTTCCGTGGTTTGTGACTTGAAACACTTACGTGTAATGAGATTAAATCCTCAGCCTTCCGTGGTATGTGACTGGAAACACCTACGTGTAATGAGACTAAATCCTCAGCCTTCCGTGGTTTGTGACTGGAAACACTTACGCATAATGTGACTAAATCCTCAGCCTTCCGTGGTTTGTGACTGGAAACACGCGTAATGAGGCTAAAACATCATACTTCCGTGGTATGTGACTGGAAACACTCATGTGTAATGAGACTATAGCATCAGCCTTCCGTGATTTGTGACTGGCAACACCTACGCGTAATGAGACTCTAAGCTACGTAAGTGGTAAAAGGTTTGTGGTCAAATGTCAACTCTCTCATAAACTTGGTCATCCTGGCCCCTTTCGACTTTAGTGCTATTGTCCCGAAAACCAGCGTTATGATTGGATGAATGGACGAATATTAACACGCACTCATTAGTTTTATGATCCTGAATACATGTCTCACTGTTTTGGAAAAAACATTTACGGTGAGGTCATTGCCAAAGAATGGAAAGACAAATAATATATAAAGTCTTTTGGAACAGGTAAACAAAAAGCCAAACAACCGGCTAAGGTTACCTATGCCAGTGTTCGAAATTCCCGGTCGTCCGATCGTCAATGACGACCAAAAACACTGCTATGCCTGTGGTATTTTCGCCTTTTTATCTTAATAAATGACATTATTTAGGAACTGTAATTTCAAATATTAATATATCTAAAATATAAATCCATGTTAGTGCGGTGTAGTGGTTATTGGGCAGATAATACCCTCCGCTGTGACCAATGGTAAACTAGTGTTAAGGTTTCTAGACACCTATCCCATGGCCATGTGAAATCTGGCAGACATGATCATGTAATGATATAGCTGGAAAAATTCTGAAAGTAACGGTTAACACAAAGGACCCAATAAACCTAATGTAACTTTCCACTTGAAAGTATCGGTCTTTTATTTCTAGATTAAGTGAAAAACTTACCCGCAATTCCTGGTTCCAATCTAGCACTAACCGATTCAATGTTGGAGTTTCCATTTGATCCTAGAACGCTTTTTACAAGTAAACAAAATTCCGATTGCATTTTCTGCTCTGTATTGAATATCTCTGTGTTCACATCAAGCTCCATACAAAGAGAGTTTGATCTTAAGCTAATTTCCTCGTCATATGTTTCCCAATTGTCACTTTCAATCGAGAATTTAACCTCAATGTCATCTGAAATTATATTTAACACATGTTATGTGCAATCAACGTTTTCGAAGAGGAGTTTGAAGATACCAATGAGGTAATCAGAATCCGTATATCAAAGACGAACAGACAACACAATGACCAAAAGAAAAAGTACAAAAGGTCAAACAATGATCTACAAAACACACACATCAAACTAGAAGAATTTGAAGATACCAAAGGGATAATCAGAATCGTAATTCGAAGCAGAGACAACACAATGGCCAAAAGAAAAAGAACAAAAGGACAAACAATGATCTACCAAGCATTACACATAAAACTAAAGATCAAGTAACATGAACACCACTGAAAACCAGGGTGAATTCATGTTCTTCGGAAGGTAAGTATTTCCTGCTCCATCAGTGAAATCCGTCGTGTTACTCTGTCTACTCTATAGTGTCGTTGCTTTATATTGTACATAACACCCGCTGTTCCCCTATGTTCATAAATTTGACCTATTTTTTTCAAGGTTTGTTGAGTTCATCCTTCGGGTGGTGGCTATACAGGACTTACCAAATGCCCACCTTAACAACGGGATTTAAATGTTTGCATCATATCTTGACAATGAAACGATTCTTACACTTTAATGGCTAACGACAACTCTTTTCAGCTCTTAATGTCCAACCGTTTATTGTGATTGACAATTGACCTGTTGTCATGGCGAGCATTTCTGACTACTAGTATATCCATTATAACTTCTTATTTCGGTTGCTATCTAACTTCCCCTAGGATCAACCATGTGACAAGTTCTTATCTTAACAATATATTTTTTGAAAATTTATCCTAGTCATGATTATAATAAAAAAAAACAGTATGCTGATGTGACTGTTGATACAGGACAATCAAACAGTTTAGTCACTATGTTTTAAACACAGTTTTCCGGAAATTCATGAAATGAACTTACGAACATTGCCGGAAAGGCATGTAATAACATTCCGGAAGCAGTTAATAAGCATGCTTTATCGGCCAGTTTGGGAAATTCTTATGAAATCCCGAGAGTCGATATGCTCAAGGGATGATATATGAACGAGGGCTGATAAAGGGTATGCTATGAAAAATAACATGTTATGTTATGTTTATCATATACTTCAACAGAGGAAATAACTGATTTGTACCAAAATGTTTAGTCATTTTGGCTAGAATTAAATACATGTATATAGTTATAGAACAAGAAATGATTGTTTTAATATACAAATCCAATAAATGCACGTTTTTTAAGCACTTTCGATATCATAAGTGAGAAATTGGTAATTTTCTGTGCAACTATTTTATAAAACAGTTGAATCCACCGTGAATGTAAGCACAGTTTTCTGGAAATTCACGAAGTGAACTTACGGACATTGACGGAAAGGCATGCAATAACATCCCGGAAGCAGTTAATAAACTTGCTGTATCAGCCCGCTTGGACCATTCTTGTGAAACTGGGTGAAATAATCGTGATTCCTCTTATTATTTTAAGCAAAACTCAAAGTTTTATCACAGGGTAAAATTGTAGTATATTATCTACAAGTATATGATAAAGTACACGTAATTCATTACCTTCTTCCTTTATCAAAACTACAGTGATTTCATTTTCTGTCTTCATATTGAAACGCGTAAGCTGTAATGCCCTACACAAAAAATTATATATCTGATGGCCCAGCTCATGTTCAGTTGATAGCAGATTGGAGTCTAATATATCAATGTATATGATTAAACTTCCACTGACAGCTTGTTGGAATTTGATATTGACTTGGCCTGAATTGATTTCAGTC
>MJUT01014380.1:6259-17802 GCA_002080005.1 Gigantidas platifrons | reverse complement strand
CCCAAACCTCCCCTCGTAGTCAGATGATGTGGAGGAGTTAATCTAGTTGTATGCGCCCAAACCTTCCCTCGTAGTCAGATGATGTGGAGGAGTTAATCTAGTTGCATGGGCCCAAACCTCCCCTCGTAGTCAGATGATGTGGAGGAGTTAATCTAGTTGTATGCGCCCAAACCTCCCCTCGTAGTTAGATGATGCGGAGGAGTTAATCTAGTTGTATGCGCCCAAACCTCCCCTCGTAGTCAGATGATGCGGTCATGGAAGTGCTTTTCATATGTGAGTGTAATGCCTACCCTCACACATTACCGGTGGAACAGAGTTATTATTAAAATTAATAGCTATAATCTTGAACAGTATACATAATGTACTATTATTGTTAAAACAAAAATAACATAATTTAAAATATTACTATTTTCAGAAAAGGGCACTGATTATCACCAACTATTTCAAACTCGCTACAAATGATTGATATTTTAAAAAGGTATATCACTTTATTCAATTAGTAAGGTACTCGTGACTCCTTGGAATATTTTGTTATTGGTAGAGAGGTCAGGTAACGGATAAATCCATGTTTTAAATAGTGGCCTCCATATGCGACACGAAAACTCCATCTTGGCAAAAGTAAAGATGCATGTATTTCGTTATGTGATCAAAATAATATTTTCACAGGTTGTCATCTCCTTTTAGAATATCTTAAGATTGAAAACAAATGTGTCTGGCTTGAATGATGTCATATTAAAAGTTAAGACACGCCCTCAATCAATGCTATGCATGATTACCTTTGCTGAGATGGAGTTTCTTGTCGACTATGGAGGCCGCCATTAAAAACAGGCATTCAATCGTTTCCTGGCCTCTCTAACAAAAACAAAAATATGAGGGGTCACGAATACCAGACTAATAAAACATATACAAAAAAAACAACCTAGAAATCGTATGTATTTTTGTAGAATTATAAAGGTATACTGAGGCAGTTGTGGTCGTGATCGTATTGTAATTGGGTGTACACCTATCTGTGCAATCAGTGCCTATCATCACTAACGTTCCGAGTTTGAATCCCACTCATGGCGAGGTGTACTCGATACATCTTAAATGTGATAAAGTTTGTCATTTACTTGTGGTGGGTCGGTTGTTTTCTCGGGGCACAACTGTACTTGGGTTCCTCCACCAATAAAATGACCGCCACGATATATTGTTGAAAGTGGCGTTAAACTTCATATTGCCCCTTAAAGGTATACTAAGCATAGACCATATTAAAAATGGATACGTTTTGAAACATGTAAAGTGAATTATATATTAAGTTGTTAGAAAATGACTGGAAAAGTGATCTGCGTTCACTTTTATTTTTCAATATTTTAATACCCCTGTGCAAAGGTTATATGATGGTTATGGTATTTAACGCCACTTTCAACAATATTTCAGTTATATCGTGGCGGTCAGTTTTATCGGTGGAGGATACCAGAGTACACCACCGACCTGTCGCAAGTCACTGACAAACTTTATCACATAATGTTGTATCGAGTACACCTCGTCTGAACATGCTTCGAATTCACAATGGTAGTCTTGATAAACACTGATTACAAAGATAGTTGTAAATCCAACTACAATATGATCACGATCTCGACAGAACCTCAAAGGTTACATGATAATAACTGTATTGTGTATAATATAGGGATGTGTTATATGATTTTATGCATGTTAACTTTTAGATTTTTTAGATACAAAAGATTTAGCTAATATAATGTAATGGTAAGTATGATCGGATTGAATGTGGTAGATTGTGTATTCGATCCGAGGTCAGGTCAGACCAAAGACGATAAAATATGTATTTAGTATTTCGAAGCTAAGGACATAGCATTAAGGGTAAAGATCAAATACTGGTTACATCTTGTATGTTTCCGAATGGAGCAACATGTCTATATGTAGACTGTTGTATCAATGTGTTAGAACTATGAAAATCTAACTTAAGGTTTTGTCTTAGTACAGCATGGACGTGATTATAATAGTGTGCACGACGCGTTACCATCACATCAAATATAAAGACCAGTTCAAACACGACACGTTACCATCACATCGAATATAAAGACTGGTTCACACAAGACACGTTACCATCACATCGAATATAAAGACCGGTTCACACACGACACGTTACCATCACATCGAATATAAAGACCGGTTCACACACAACGCGTTACCATCACATTGAATATAAAGACCGGTTCATACACGACACGTTACCATCACATCGAATATAAAGACCGGTTCATAAACGACACGTTACCATCACATCGAATATAAAGATCGTTCACACACAACACGTTACTATCACATCGAATATAAAGACCGGTTCACACACGAAACGTTACCATCACACGACCCGTTACCATCACATCGAATATAAAGACCGGCTCACCCGGTAAGATTAATCGTATACAATAATAGTATAGGACAAATATCATCGTCAGTACCGCTTATTATATATAATACTTCATATTAAATGCATACATAATTGTTTTTAGAATAGAGCATTGTTGTATTTCAAATTGTGTAGTATATGTTTTCTATTCATTTGTTCTTTCAGACAGCCAGACAAACAGACAAATTCATTGGATCAAATATCAATTTATATATTACAAGCAATAAATTACATAATATACAAATAGCAAATAGAATACATTAAAAAAAGCATATTGGATCATTGCCTTAAAATACATTATCTTATGAATTGTAATAGGGTGAATTGTTATCTAAAATCATAAATTCTTTATTATAGTCTGTTTGGTGACTCTGAAAATAGGTAAAAAAATCCTAAAAAATCAACGGGTTGTCAGATTTTCCTTTTAATTATATTTATATTAAGGACTGATTAATACATATTATAGGTGAATTTTAAATAAAAAAATGCATTAAAGAATAAAAGAGTTTGCCATAGGACTTAATTGTAAAATTCTGTCATTTTGTCATGTAACAAACATGGGAGTAAGTACTACTGAAATGAACAGCAACATGTGGTCAGTATTGACAAACAGCATGTCAGCTGATTTCATCATTAGCATGTTATATCAGATGTTTACATACTGACCATACCAAATATGGACAATATTCAAATTAGGTAAAAATCAATAATGATGATACATTATTACATAACTGATTGTGGAGCATTTAAAGTACATGCAAACTACCCATTCCCTTTATGTGCATAGAAGTTAATAATAGAGAACACAATTACCTGAAGACATTGTTTATTCTGTCGTGATCCCCCTCTGAATCAGTGTCACTATCACTGTCTAAATTTATAATAATGTTTGGAATTTCCTCTATAATGTGGTCAGATTTCCAATATTGTGGTTCTATTTTGTTTACCAAAGCTAGTCCATTTTTCTGGGGTTATGGTTTTAAATACTTTTATTATTAAGTCCTTTACATCATTAGTTTTTAAAGTGTTTATCTAATTAACATATAAGAAATTAACTTGTACATGTATATGAATTGTTTAATTTTTGGAAGAAAACAAGTATTAAACAAGAATATTATTTAATTTATATATTTATATAAATTATACTTTCACGAAATTAACATTTATTTGATTTTGGTATCATTCTTTTATGTGTTAATTTACAATTTGCTATAAATCAGCATGAGTAAATAACAAGGGGCATGTCCATATAAGGGTCTCATGTTGCCAGCAGTTATTAAATGTTTACAAACAAATATCATATGGTCAAACTGTTTATCAATTATTCAAAACATCTTGAATCTTTAACCAAATATGACATTCCCATGTGACCGAAATTAGCATAACAACAGACAGGAAAAGACAGATAAGGCTATTCATTATAATGGCAGCCTCCTTTACTTACAATCTGATAAAATTAGTATTGGGCCTTATGGAGATTTTTTTTATTATTTGAATTATTTCTTTGACAACTTTTACTCAGATATGTATTGAATAATGTGTGCCTAAAATTTTAAAAAGACCAATAGAAAGCAAATCCCTGATTTTTAAATAATTTGTTCCCCTATTTTTAGAGTCACCAAACAGACTTTGCCAAATGTGTTGATATTTAATATGGATGGCTTATTTCCAATGCGGTTATACTCTTATATATAACATTTATTGAGAGATTCATGACTTTGGCAGGTATTGAAACAAATGTATCAGTTAAAGATACAGACTATGTCAGTAAATTTCTTTTTTTATTTTGATTATTGTATGAGAGTAATAAAACTACAGCCCACATTTAAAGTGTGCAATATACTTGTATCTGTCTGTTTTATTTCATATTTATTAGCTGTTGTTTACATTCTGGTACATGTATATAAACCATGGAAAGATCAAAGGAAAATAATGCATTCATGCTACAAAAAGCACTTTACTTTGGCGGGTATTTAAAACAAATTTATCAGTTAAATATAAAGACTTAATTAGTAAATTTTATCAAAAAAATAATTATTCTTCATTAAATTCGTTTCTTCCTTTTCTGATGGGAATTATTTAACCACAGATTTAAATTAACTTCGTCTAAATTTTTAATGTTCTTTAAAGCAGTTGGCAACAAATTCTAGTCTTTTATTACATTATAATAAAAAGTTAATGTTTGTTGTCGATTTATCGGTGATAAAAAACGTATTACTGTATCTTGTAAAAATACCATGGCAATCTTTAATTTTAGTCTACTTTCTTGTATATAATATGGACTTGTCTTATTGTAGATTGTGCGTACATGACGGAGTCTTGTTGTTTAACTCTATTTTCTATTTTTAACAAACTAATACGTATATGTTATCTGGATGTGAATTGATTGATACCGAAAATATCCGCCTGCTGAGCTCTAATATGAAGTATGTTTGCGAGTGAGTGATGCGAACTATAGTACATCTATTGTTTACGATATTTGTATTTTCGCGGGAAAAATCACATGATTCAAAATATTTGTCCGCACTAACTTCTTCAGGCAAAATACCCTTCAAAAAGTAAGTAATTTACAAATTTGCATATACATGTATCATTCATTATTACAGTAAATGGTGGATTATATAACGTAACTTGATGAACATTTAACAAAACAGCATAGTTCAAAGACAATGATTTAAAATAATGGAAATATAAGTGATTCACCCATTTTCATTAGCGGTTTTGTTTAAGAAAACATTCAGAGTTCGTATATATCATATATTAACAAGTATGTAGAAAACAAATTCTTGATTTGAAAACTGGATTTTTAAGAATTTTTTTCTGAAGATTTATAGAAGTCAAATGGACTTTTTATAGTAAACTTTTACCTTTCACTTTTATATATTTATTACTCCATATAAGTTGTTTTCTAATATTTGCAAAATGCTTAGAGTTTGGAAGTTGATCTCTTCCAGTTTTTACCCAGCACATAATTATAGCCCTATAGAAGGCTGGCAAATTATTAGTTTTAGGTAAATTATTGATATCATCTATGTTCATATTGAAAACTAACCAATGTTTCCCAAAGTTATTAAATATTTCCTTGGTATGACTTTCCAGTTTGCCAATCTAGTATTTGTCAATCTTGAGATACCCATGAGGTTTTTAATGACTTAAAATAACTATCTATGTCAACCATGTTTAAACCCACCTTTTCATATGTGTTTATCATTACGCTTCTTTTAATTTTATCAGGTTTTCCCTTCCAAATAAATTTAAAACAACACGATTCTATTTCTTTTTCATCCTTTATTTAGAACTATATAAAAATAAATTCAAGAACATGATTCTGGACCAGTAATTGCAAATTTCCATTTCGAGGACTGAAACAGGATACGGGAGAGCCAAAATCGACTTATTCTTAATCTTTCTACACAAACTTGAACACATCACTGGACATTCATAATCATAGTGACACTGTATTAGAACATTACACAAAAGTTTTTCTAGAATTTTCTGAAAGACATTTTCCATGTCTGTAGACAAAAATTTTAATAACAGATTATACTTTTTTTCATAAAGATTATAGTTGTCTCTCTTTGATTCTCCAGGACACGGTGTAACATATATAAGCACGTTTAGCTCACCTTGCCAAAGTCAAATTGAGCTTTTGCCATCACTTGAATTGGCGTCCGTCGTCTGTTAACTTTTCACATTTTAATCTTCTCCTCTGAAACTGCCCGGACAAATGCACTGACACTTGGTAGGAAGCATCTATGGAAAGGCCTCTATAAAGATTGGTCATTTTGTCCCGATCCATTCGCAAACATGGACGACACATGCAATTCTTGTTTCTGATTGCCCGATTTCAAAAAAAAAATTATCCCCTGAAACCGCTTGGCCAAATGAACCGAAACTTGGTAGGACACATCTATGGCAGGTTCTCTATAGAAAGTGCTCATTTCGTTCCGATGTGTTATCAAACATGGCCGCCACAGGCAATTCTTGTTTCTGATTGGTTGATTTCTAAAATAATATTCTCTGAAACCGCTTGGCCAAATGAATCGAAACTTGGTAGGAAGTATCCGTGGCAGGTTCTCTATAAATATTTCTCATTTAGATCCGATCTGTTAACAAACATGGCCGCCACAGGCAATTCTTGTTTCTGATTGGTTGATTTCTAAAAAATCTTCTCTATGAAACCGCTTGTCCAAATGCACCGAAACTTATTAGGACGGATCTATGGAAAGTACTCTATAAAGATTGCTCATTTCGTTCCGATACGCTGTCAAACATGGTCGCCACAGGCAATTTTTGTTTCTGATTGGTTGATTTCTAAAATAATCTTCTCTGAAACCGCTTGACAAAATGAACCGAAACTTTGTAAGAAATATTCTTGGAAAGTCATATATGAAGATTGCTCATTAAGTGCCGATCCGTTAACAAATATAGCTGCCACAGGAAATTTTTATTTCTGATTGGTTGATTTCTAAAAAATCTTCTCTTCTGAAACTGCTTGGCCAAAAGTATCGAAACTTGGTAGGAACCATCCTGGGAAAGTGTTCTATTAATATTGCTCATCTAGGTCCAATCAATTAACAAACATGACCGCCACAGGCAAATCTTGTTTCTGACTGGTTGATTTCTAAAACATCTTCTCCTCTGAAACCGTTTAGCCAAATGTACCGAAACTTGATAGGAGGTATCTATGGAAGGTCCTGTATAAAGATTGCTCATTTTGATCCGATCTGTTAACAAACATGGCCGCCACAGCCAATTCTTGTTGCTGATTGCTTGATTTCTAAAAAATCTCTCTGAAACCGCTTGGCCAAATGCACCGACACTTCGTAGGAAGCATCTATGCTGGGTCCTCTCTAAAGATTGCTCATGTCGTACCGATTCGTTATCAAACATGGCCGCCACAGCCATTTTTTCTGATTGGTTGATTTCTAAAAAATCTTCTCCTCTGAAGCCACTTTGCCAAATGCACCGAAACTTAATAGAAATCATCTATGGAAAGTCCTCTATAAAGATTGATCATTTCGTTCCGATACATTATCAAACATGGCCGCCACAGGCAATTATTGTTTCTGATTGTTTGATTTCTATACAACGGCAACGCAAAGCGTGACGTATCCCGTCGCCTAAAAATTTGACCAGGTGATCTTGACCTTTGACCTTGAAAATCGATAGGGTTCCAAATTGTCTTAAGGACTAAGTATGTACCTAGTTTGGTCAAAATCCATTGAAAGATGCTCATTGTAGAGTGTTCACAAGGATGTTGCAGGATAAAAATTAGACCCTGTGGCCTTGACCTTTGATATATGACCTTGAAAATCAATTGGTTCCAGTTTCTCCTCAGGACTAAGTATGTACCTAGTTTGGTGAAAATCCATTGAAGGATGTTGATTCTAGAGTGTTCACAAGGATGTTATACGGTAAAAAAAAATTGACCCGGTGACCTTGACCCTTGAACTTGAAAATCAATATCCTACTAATGTGCACATCTTCATTTTAGGATCTTGTAATGTACAAAGTTTCATGAACTTCTGATTAATTATGTAGGAGAATTTGCGATGATAAAAGTGCATACTGAATTTGTCTCAAAATTTCCAAGTCCAAAGAGGCATAACAGGGGTAAACCTCAATGGAAAATAAAATCCTTTATACTGCACAGTTCACGCATTATGATCTTAAATTTCACAAAATTTGGTGGAAATTGGACAAAAGATTTGGAAGTTAGTCCGGACAGACGACATAATTTTTTTTTGACCCGGTGACCTTGACCTTTGACCTTGACCTTGAAAAGCAATACGGTTCCAGATTCTCTTAAGGACTAAGTATGTACCAAGTTTGGTCAAATCCATTGAAGGATGTTGATTTTAGAGGGTTCAAAAGGATGTTACGGAAGGACGGACGGTAGCGTTACTATATCCCTTCGCAACTTCGTTGGCGAGGGGATACAAATCTTCTCCTCTGAAACCGCTTGACCAAATGAACCGAAACTTTGTAGGAAGTATCTATAAAGATTCTATAAAGATTTCTCATTTCGTACTGATCCGTTATCAAACATGGCCGCTACAGGCAATTCTTGTTTCTGATTGGTTGATTTCTAATATTCTTCTCCTCTGAAACCGCTTGGCCAAGTGAATCGAAATTTGGTAGGAAGCATCCTTAGAAGGTCTTCTATAAAGATTGCTCATTTAGTTCCGATCCGTTTACAAAAATGGTCACCATAGGCAATTCTTGTTTCTGATTGGTTGATTTCTAAAAAAAAATTCTGCTCTGAAACTACTTTGGCAAATAAACTGAAACTTGGTAGGAAGCATCCTTAGAAAGTTCTCTATTGCTCACTTAGTTCCGATTCGTTAATAAACATGGTCGCCAGAGGCAATTCTTGTTTCTGATTGGTTGATTTCTAAATAAAAATATTCTCTTTTGCAACCGCTTTGCCAAATGAGCCGAAACTTGGTTTAAAGCATTCTTTACGGGTCCTCTATGAAAATTGCTAATTTATTCCCGATCAGTTAACAAACATTGCCACCATATGTAATTCTTGTTCCTGGTTGGTCGATTTCTAAACAAGTTTCTTCTCTGAACTGAGTAGCAAAATGAACCGAAATTTGGTAGGAAGCACCTATGGAAGCTCTGTATTAAGTTTCCTCAAAGCAGAATGAAAGGTGAGCGACACAGGCTCAGCCCACTGAGCCTCTAATTTATGTTTTCTTTATTTGATATGTCCTAATCAAACAATCATTGAACAATTGTATTTGTGTTTCTTTATTATTTTATTGGGATTATATTTGATTGGCATTGGCTTAAATAAAGTTGTCTTGTCTTGTCCACCCAAACGATGTACTTGGGTTCGTTTAGTGTGATTTGTGGGCGTGTACTATCAATGGGAGCAGGTCATTATCTAACACAAAATAACAACCTCCCAAATATTAATTTGTTGTTATTAAATTACAGATTGATGTAATTAAATACCATACCTCTTTGACTAAATAAATCAGGTGGTTTGATCCAAGCCATGCTCATTCAAGAAGAAATACAACACTGATGTGGCCGCTGACACACAGAACACCCGCATATATTGCTCTCTATGATTCTATGATTATCTCCGAAAACATGTAATGTCCATTTTTTCTTGCTTTTCCATGACGTATTTATTTACTGGTTCACATGGCTATCCAACATCTGAGTCGATCATGCATGAGACTGTCGAGTTATGTCCCCTAAAATATATATAAATGATATGTGTGATCCAAGAACATATACATATAGAAATACTACACAACAGAATGAGGTGGCATATGATGTATACAGAATGAGGTGTATGTCACATATGATGTAGACATAATCATGTATAGGTGACATATGATCAATACAGAATAAGGTGTAAGTGACATATGATGTATACAGAATGAGGTGTAAGTGACATATGATGTATAGAGAATGAGGTGTAAGTGACATATGATGTATACAGAATGAGGTGTAAGTGACATATGATGCATACAGAATGAGGTGTAAGTGACATATGATGTGTAAAAGATATATGATGTAGACAGAATGTGATGTGGTTATACTACACAATTTACAGAATGCGGTGTAAGTGACAAATGATGTAGACAGATAGTGATGTGGTTATACTACACAAATAACAGAATGAGGTGTAAGTGACATATGATGTATACATAATGTGATGTTGTTATACTACATATTTAACAGAATGAGGTGTAAGTGGCATATGGTGTAGACAGAATGTCATGTGGTTATACTACATATTTAACAGAATGAGGTGTAAGTGGCATATGGTGTAGACAGAATGTCATGTGGTTATACTACACAATTAACAGAATAAGGTGTAAGTGACATATGATATATACAGAATGAGGCGTAAGTGGCATATGATGTATACAGAATGTGATGTGGTTATACTACACAATTAACAGAATGAGGTGTAAGTGACATATGATGTTTACAGAATGAGTTGTAAGTGGCATATGACGTATACAGAATGTGATGCGGTTATACTACACATTTAACAGAATGAGGTGTAAGTGGCATATGATGTATACAGAATGTGATGCCGTTATACTACACAAGTAACAGACTGAGGTGTAAGTGACGTATGATATATACAGAATGTGATGTTGTTATACTACACAATTAACAGAATGAGGTGTAAGTAGCATATGATGTATACAGAATGTGATGTGGTTATACTACACATTTAACAGAATTAGGTGTATGTGGCATATGGTGTATAGAGAATGTGATGTGGTTATACTACACATTTAACACAATGAGGTGTAAGTGGAATATGGAGTATACAGAATGTGATGTGGTTATACTACACAATTTACAGAATGAGGTGTAAGTGACATATTGTGTATACAGAATGTGATGTGGTTATACCACACATTTAATAGAATGAGGTGTAAGTGGCATATGATGTATAAAGAATGTGATGTGGTTATACTACACAATTTACAGAATGGGGTGTAAGTGACATATGGTGTAGACAGAATGTGATGTGGTTATACCACACAATTTACAGAATGAGGTGTAAGTGGCATATGGTGTAGACAGAATGTGATGTGGTTATACTACACAATTAACACAATGAGGTGTAAGTGACATATGATGTAGACAGAATGTGATTGATGTGGTTATACTACACAATTAACAGAATGAGGTGTGACATATGATGTATACAGAATGTGATGTGGTTATACTACACAATTAACAGACTGAGGTGTAAGTGACATATGATATATACAGAATGTGATGTTGTTATACTACACAATTAACAGAATGAGGTGTAAGTGACATATGATGTATACAGAATGTGATGTGGTTATACTACACATTTTACAGAATGAGGTGTATGTGGCATATGATGTATACAGAATGCGATGTGGTTATACAACACAATTTACAGAATGAGGTGTGACATATGATGTATACAGAATGTGATGTGGTTATACTACACATTTAACAGAAGGAGGTGTAAGTGACATATGGTGTAGACAGAATGTGATGTGGTTATACTACTCAATTAACAGAATGAGATGTAAGTGGCATATGGTGTAGACAGAATGTGATGTGGTTATACTACACAATTAACAGAATGAGGTGTAAGTGACATATG
>MJUT01014371.1:37091-50360 GCA_002080005.1 Gigantidas platifrons | reverse complement strand
AACATGATTTTATTTATTTTATGATATGATCGATGTCTGTGTATTTAGTAATATGTTATCGCTATAACAAATATCAGCACGACATGAACGCATTTATCATTTACTTTAGACTTAAATACAAATTTATAACGATATCATCAGCCGTTTTGATCCGTATCTTATACATGTATTATATTGCCACGAATCGTGTACTTCCGGCAAAGTATATATGATCGTTAGAACGAGCTGAAAACTGCTCTCATACTGAAGTCCAATGCCGCATTTCAGTCATTTTCTTCTATCACATGGCATCAGTTCAACTTTAAATAAGTCCTATTCTAGTTTAAAGTACAGACATTTATCAACGATAAATTATGTTTTTGACAGAACTTGTAAATTTTGACAACGATTTCAACTTCGGCCAACCTCGGCACATACAAGCGATGCCTAATTGATTAGCTCCATCGTTAACAACATATATACATGTATATCTGAGAAAGCTACATTTGTAACTGACTTTTCATTACAAAATTATGACTTATTTAAATTACTACAGGTTTTCCCAGGCAAAAATACAAAAACAAAAAGATGAAATAAATGACAAAATTAATGTCATTTAAAAGAAAAAAAAATAACACATTCTTATAGAAACAAAATCCGTTTTGAAAAAAAAAATGACAGGAACTCAATCTTTTTCGTAAGATTGATTGACAATTTACGTTAATATTTCATACTGAAAGACGTGCATGCACTTTCTTACAACAAATTCGATGAAACTTATTTTGCTTATTATTTTAAGCAGATCTAGTAAAAACGCAAAAGTAAGGTACATTATGCAAAAAAAATGTCGGAATTATGGATGTTTTTTTTTTATCAAGACAATGTATTATTTTAATTCGCTTTTTTGACATGCAGTTTGATCAATCTAGTCAATAAACGCTCCCTGTGCAAATTGATAAAAACATTCTGGCATCAATCATATGTAATAAGACTTTAATTATTTACCGGAAATAGTTATCATCAATGAACATCAAAAGTTATGTTTATGACACTACTAGATACAAATATATAGAAAATAAGCAGAAATTGTATGGCAAAAGAAATAATAATAACAGTATATACAACCCGAACACCAAAACCTATCACAAGAAAACTACAGTTATTTACATGATCGCGAAATTTATGTTGTAACACACAGGTGATAAATACCCATTACATACATAGTGTGTTAGTACAAGTCTTTGTATCAGGTCGAGCCTGTTGTGTGAACCAGTATCACTACGAGTCGCGATAGCGACGAGTTGTGATGCGGTTAGTTCACACGACAGGCGAGACATGATAAAAGTCTTGTACCAACACACTATGTATGTAATAAGTTTATTTATGTTTTACTTCGGAAAGAAATGTCCACACCACATGACATAGCAGATAAATTGTGATACCCAAATCTGTAGAGAAGAAAACCTTAAACTTTCTACACTATTCTCTGTAGCACAAGTGCAACCAAGCCGCTTGATTTTTTGGATATGGGAGGTAGAATAACAAACTCAATATATATCCCATCAATGTCATTTATTCAAAATGACGAATAAGTTTTAATAATGTGAAACAATACAATGTAAAGATCAGGGAGTGCAACAAAAATATGAAACATGCAATATCTACATTTTTTACTAAATTTATGTCCTTCACTCCCTGTGAAATGAACAATACTCTCTGAGACAAAAAGGGTTGGCACTTAAAAACGACCTTGGCATTTAAAAACGGCCACTCCCCGAGACAAAAAAAAAGGGGGGGTTGATGCAGGTGGCTATGTTGGTGTGGTGGTGGGAAAATTTCATCAGTCACAACAAACGTGACCTTTGGCCAAAGCTTTCTTAAAACAATGCTGTAATGAGCGTAATCCAGCCTCCTGATTGGTTGATGTAATAAATAAACCAATTAAAATTTATTTTCTGAAACCCAATATTCAAAATAAGGTATTTCTATTACTAAGTAAAATTTCTTGTGCTTAATTTAAAAATTTAAATTCCTAACTAATGTATTCAAGCTATTGCATAAGAAATCTAGTATTATAACGATCAGTTTGAATTATCTCCCTTTTAACAGTTGAGTCCTCTAAAAACATAAAGAATTTTATTTTAGAATAAACTGCATTTATGTTTTACTTCGGAGAGAAATGTCCACACCACATGACATAGCAGATAAATTGTGATACCCAAATCTGTAGAGAAAAAGCCTGAAACTTTCTACACTATTCTCTGTACCACCAGTGCAACCAAGCCGCTTGATTTTTTGGATATGGGAGGTAAAATAACAAATTCAATATATATCCCATAAATGTCATTTATTCAAAATGACGAATAAGTTTTAATAATGTGAAACAATACAAGGTAAAGATCAGGGAGTGCAACAAAAATATGAAACATGCAAGAAATTCAAAACTGATGACAAATTTCGTACAACAAAATTGTGAGAAACCGCTGTGCCATTTACGAATTGAAACAATGGTCCTGAATTGTGCCTGTAGTATTTTCTATACGTTATGAGAGCATGCACTGGGCACAAACTCGGTTGCATGTGATTAGGCTCTAAAGATAATGTAACTGGCAGATTGTGTTTAATATTTTTAAAGGATCTTAGTGGTAAGGTGAGATTGTACGGTTTTCCATCTTTGATAGAGATTTTGATATCTTGGACTTGAAGTACTTTAGAACGATCATGTGGGGAACGTGTTAAAATTTCCCCCAAGCGTAAAAAGGCATGAAATGCTAATAAGAACACTGCCTTCAACATAACTCTGTGTAAAAAATAATGCATACTTTCTCTAAATTGTTAACAATTTGGGACAATATATTTTTTGTAATAGGAAGCCGAGAATCTTTCATAAATCTTAGATTTTCACACCCTTTGAGTATTTTTTTAGCAATGAATGATGAGGTTGGGTCAGTTAGATCCACCAATTTGTGTAAGAAACTAATTGCTGATACATGTGAATAAATAGTAATAAGTTCATTTAACATTTCAATGAAAACGAATTTTAAACAGATAACAAGAGTTGAATTAAAATTTGTACAATACTTTGAGGGAGGCTACATTTTGTGGATGACGTCACGTTATTTTTGCCGTTTATTCACCTATGTCACGTTACTGTGTTTTGTCTCACATTCCAATGATATGACGTCATGATAAAGTAGTTCGGTAGAGAACGTCTCGTGAAACGTCGCGCCATTCTTTTATCACCACAATGTGGTGATACAACATTTTGTATCATACACCTTGCATGAGACAGGCGACTTTCGTTAATTTCAAAGGAAAACGTACATAATGTTAGATAATGTTTGTTATCAGTAGCCTGCAGGTTAATCGGTTTCGTCTAATAATGGTGTTTCCTTACCCATCAAAGATATCTAGCCAGCATTAGAGTGAAAGTGATCATAACCCATCCTTCTTGGTACTCATCTAATTAAATAAGTTTTATTAAGAAGCCCCATGGATATGACGTAAAGAAAAACAAATATAACGTCATGATATGTATATAATGATAGAAACATGGTCCAACACATTTATGCAGCAGATTGTAAGGTTAATATGAAAGATGTCTTTGTACAAGCAAAGTCAGCAAATACATAAAGAAGCATTGTTTTTGTGGGGTCCGTGTTGTCCAATCGTTAGATGTCTGTGTTGTGTTTTGTGGATCATTGTTTGCTGTTTGTCCCTTTTCGGCCTATGCATTTTCTGTCTGTTTTCAATGTACGGCTTCTGGCTATCCCTTTTTTCCTGTACGGTTATAACACTAGTAGGTAAACACATCGTGGCTTAATAGTAAAAAGAGGCCGTCGTGGTCTTGATCGCATGGTAGTTGGATTTACAATTATCTGTGCAATCAGTGCCTATCACAACTAAAGTTGTGAATTCGAAACCTGCTCATGGCGATGTGTACTCGATACAACATTATGTGATAAATGTTGTCAGTGACTTGCAGCAGGTCGGTGGGTTTTTCCGGGTACTCCTGTTTCCTCAACCAATAAAACTGACTCACAATATCACTGAAAAATTGTTGATGGTGGAATTAAACACCATAATCCTAACCCTAACACACACTCAATACTTTAGATATAAATTCAACAACAGGTCATGAGTACTTTGATCTGTTGATGTTGCCCATATTGACTGCAATTAATCTTTAACGCTTGGCTTCCGTTGTGCCTTTGTAATAGGTAGAAAATAGGAATCTAGTAAACAAGTCTGAGGAACAACAATCTGCTGCAACAAAGTAATCAAGTTAATTAGTTAATTTATACGTTAGAAGTAATGACACAGTTTAGAATTAAACATAGATTAGTAGCAAAATAGGAATAATCTTGTACAATACAAAGATAATGGAATGCCATGATTTAAAACAGTCTGATAATGGCTGGAAACTTGATTAAAGCTTTTAAAAATGATAAACACTGCATGCAAAACTGTTAGAAGATGGAATTGCCCTATTGATTCCTATGCAGGTTTTCTGTGCAACCATTATATCATTGATGGTGTAGTGCAATGGAATATGCTTTAAAATGGTTCTTTTAAAAGAGCAGTAAGAAAGGATATGGTGTTTTTGGTTGGCTTGTTTGATGGTGTTAAACGCCACTTTCAACAATATTTCAGTTATATCATGGCGGTCAGTTTTATTGGTGGAGGAATCCGGAGGACCCGAGAAAATCACCTACATGTCGCAAGTCACTGACGAACTTTATCTTTTAATGTTGTACACCTCGCCCTGATCGAGATTCGAACTCACAACATCAGTGGTGATAGGCACTGATTGCATAGGTAGTTGTAAATCCATCTACCATACGATGAAAGGATATGGATAAACATAAACATGAGATACTACCCAACACTACACTACACTGATTAAAGTAAAGGAACATCGGTCCCACTTCTGTTCCACGTTTCACACTTGCAGCAAATAATTTATTTGAAACCTATATATAAACTGTATAACGATGTTATATAGTAGTCAACAAAAGAAATGATACATAATTAAAAATAATCTATATTTTTATGTTAAAACCAAAACAATTGTTTATTATCATTTACGCCAATGTTTGCGTGAAACGCGTTTATCCTCACAGAGCAATCAATCACATCCTGTTCCACTACGGAAAAATTCCGGAAAGTCAACAAAAGTAAACAATTTGCCATTCTGAAAATATTGAATTTTCACAAGAACGTCGATGCGAGCTGTGGGTATGGTTCAGGCTGGAATGACTCACCAGGCCGCTGCAGACCATTTTAATGTGTCTAGAATAACCATTTTAAGGCTAATTATTCGTCTTCGACAAACAGGTAGGATGAATGACACACCCCGTAACGACAGGTCGTGTGTGACGTCACAACGTCAAGACAGACATTTACGCCTTATTCACCTCCGGAACCGTATGAAAAACGACTAAGGACACTGCCCGTAGAACACCTGGAATTTCGAGTCAGACTGTTCGCAGCAGATTACATAAATCTGGACTCCGGTGGTAGGACCAATCCTTAAATAATGTCATAGGACAGCGAGACTAGCCTGGGCTCGTGTACACCGTCGTTGGAGGCTTCACACCTGGCAAGACATCCGTTTTAGTGATGAATCCCGAGTTTCGCTTCATTTTAGCGATGGACGTTATCGTGTGTACCACAGGCGTGGGGAACGTTTTACGGACCAGCTTGTGTACGAGTCCGACCATTTTGGAGGTAGAAGTTTTATGGTCTGGGTTGGAATTAGTCATGATGGTCGCACTCAGCTCAAAATTGTTCAAGGAACATTGAATGCCGTAAAATACAGAGACGATATTCTTGATCCTATCGTTCTGCTCTTTCTGCAACAGCAAAACTTTGATCACGTGTTTCAACATGACAATGCAAGATGTCACGTGACTCGTGTTTGTCAAGACTTTCTGAACCAGAATCACATCCGTGTTCTTCCTTGGCCGGCATTATCACCCGATCTTTCACCAATTGAACATTTATGGAATGAACTCGGTAGACGTGTTCGCAACCGTCAAAATCCACCGGAAACACTACAGGAGCTGCGTGACGCACTTGTGCACGAGTGGAACAACATCCCACAAGCCTTTATCCAACGATTGAATGGTTCTATGCGTCGGAGATGCGAAGGTGTCATTGCTGCAAGAGGTGGTCACACACGTTACTGAACTCCGCAAACCTCCATACTACATGACAATTTCTGTCTGTCCATGATTTGTTCTGATAATGATGTTGAGAAATTTTGTTGATATTGCCTTATTTGTTATTCCCAAATGAATCTAAATTATACGATTTTTGTAGATTTTTTTTCTCAATGTAAAAAATATTGAGCATCAAACCCTTGCATCGTTTCTTTTGTTGACTAGTATATATTTCATGTAAATAAACACAAAACAGTAAGCAAATACAAAAGTAATGGGATAAAAACAACCATAAACAAGATAGACCAGACACATCAGAGAGGAAAAAAATAACAGCCCGTATAGATTAGTATATGGTCGTGAAATGGCATTTCCACTGGAAATTATTACAGAAAAAATAGAAGAAGATAGGGACGAGCCAAAATATGTCTCTGAGTATGTAGGCGAACTTGAAGATCGATTGCGTGAATCCCATGAGGTGGCTAGAAGACATTTGAAGGCTTCTGCAATAAGGCAGAAATTGTCATACAACACAAATGCGAATCGTCATAATTATGACAAGGGAGACCTAGTCTGGCGGAATCAGAAAAAGAATGTTCCAGGAATAAAACTGAAGATTTCAAGACATTTAACGGATCCTTGGGTAGTAATAGACAAATTGAGTGATGTTATTTTCAAAATTCAACACTCTAAGAAGTCCGTTCCAGTAATCATTCATGGGGACAATTTAAAATCATATACAGGGAAAAAGACGGATAAAAGGTTCAACTTTCCAAATAACGAAAGAATTCCAATAATATTACCCGATTTGGCAGATTTTTCCGATGTTCCGGGTACAAAGGCAAGTGCAGACGGTGAAATCTATATGCGAGAAGGTGAGTCGACAGAGATGCATGAAACAGAGGGAAAAGACGGAAGTCTTCCCGAACCAGAACCAAGTATTTCAGACACGCACTTGAGCCCGGATACTTCCCAGAGCCCGAGTAAAGCCCGGTGCCTGAGTAAATCCCGGAGCCCAAGTCATAACCAGACACCAACCCGGCAATTATGTAAACCAGCCCTGCGCGGGAAATTTGCGCAGTCTATTAGTAAACAAAGAGAGAATACACACACGAGGTCAAAAAAAGGAAGAGAGATACGTTTACCAGATAAATTTAGAGATTTTGTGTTTGCCGTGATGAAAGATGATAAAGGCGGTTCCCGTAAGCACATTTGTGAGGATTGTGAACAAGGATATGACAGTAAGAGGAATCTAAGGAGACATCGTAACCAGATCCACGACACGGAGGTTTCATTTATCAGATGTCCGGTGACAAACTGTCAGAACTATTATTTTCGGAGGGAATATCTTGTGCTACACTTAGAATGTTGACATAAAATGAACAAACAAGAAGCCAGGGATACGGTGAAGAATGTATCTACGGAGATGGGATCGAGAGATGACCTGGAGCCGAAAAAGAAAAGTAAGGCCGGCAGATAGTACTACCGTAGGATCTGAATCCCGAGAAGGAGTTAAAGTAGAAACTGTGCCTAATCCCGACTTTCTGGATTTGTTTGCCGACAGTTCAGAATTTGATTTCGAACAGACAGTTGAGGTTAACAATATTGAGATAGATGAGACGGTTGACGAACTCGTAGAGAGTTTAAATAACGTTTCTCGAGAGTATGAGAGGCAGGACAATCTGGATACATGTACAAACGGTGATGTGAAACTGGAGAGTTCGGCAGTTCCGACTTGCCCGTTAGAGATCTATCCAAATGATTGACAAGTGGCTGGGCCGTCCGGCTTAGGTTGGGAACCCATGCTTGAACCAGAAGAGGTTATCGAAGAAGTCACAGAAGAAACTATAGATGTGTCATGTGAGTCTGACAATGAAGAAGATGATAACAATGACCAGCGAGAAGCTCCAGTTTACGTTGAAAAAACTGTGGAGACACTATCTGTGACTCTCGTAACTACACGGTTGTTTGTCGGTGAGGACTTCGTGTCAGAACGGAGATAACATACATTCGAGTCATCCCTCCATTATCAACCAGATAACATCGACTGGATGAGCTTCCATAGGGATATACAAGAGGAAGTTATTAGACACGCACAGGCACAACACAGGACAGAGGCTATGGCGGAGGTATTGCCCGGAGTAGAAGAAGATGGCGCTTGAAGTACCCTGAACTGAATTATAAAATGAACATTTTTGAATGACAACTGATAAGGGTTCTGAAAATTTTTTTGAAGGCATGCCATACTTACATCTATGTTTTTTTTTATTTTTATGCAAATGTTTTATATGAATGTACATATTGTTTACTTTTTTGCTGTTGATATATACATGTATTCACAATTTTGGTCTATGACCCTGATGTTATTTTGGCGTCATTCGCCCCTTACTGAGTGAATATAATAACCTCATTACATATATATATATATTTTTAATTAAGTATTGTGAAAATTATTCGGAACCCTACATTCTTGGTGTTTCGAGTTAATTCAATGTTTGACAATCATGTTTTTTTTTGGTATATATTCATGTTGATCTTTTTATTGGTTTAAGATTTTGGAGCTTGATTCCCTTTCTTGTTCGGTGTTTCAAGGCCCTTATTAAAATATCTGATGTACGTAAAAAAATAAAAATTAAGTCTTGGACCCCAAAAATTCATTTGGAGTCTTAGGGTCATGCGATAATTAATATAGTCATTTTATGTCTAGACAAAGTAACTTTTCCTCAGGTGCACAATATTTTACATATTTTAGATTTTTTTGTGTGTATGTGTTTTTATATGCGTATACTTGCCAATTTGTTTTTCCATAAAGGTGCTCAGAAGTTTATTATTGAAAAATAGTGCCATTTTATATATATATTTTTTTATGTATGTAAATTCATGAACAGCGGAGATTCAGTGCAAGGAGGGGGTTGTGTAACGTTTTTTCATATTATCTTGATACTCATTTTGATATTATTTTTACATTATTCTAATGAAAGTCAATAGGTTCATTCATATTTCATTATCAATATTTAAATGCAACTAGTATTTCATCAGAATTTTTTGTAATTAGGTCATAGGCCCTGTTGTGCCATAGTGCCCTGTTAAACTGGTGCCCTAGAACCCTGAAAATATAATGAATCAGCATTTATTAACCCTAGTAGGGCATATTATTTCTTTGTTCGTAGTAGGGCTTTATTAAGGAAAATCCAGACGGGCGCGGCAACGGCCGTTCAGTACAGCTGGTGCACTTCGTCGTAATTTAGCGTTTGGAGGCCACATTAGCACACGCACTGTAATCAGACGCCTCCACCATCAGGGAATGCGAGCGCGACGACCCATAAAACGTCCACAGTTGACATTACGTCATCGCCATGCTCGATTTGACTGGTCACATGATCTTTTGGGGTGGACTATTCGCACATGGAGAGGGATCCACTGGTCTGATGAAAGTCGTTTTTTTGTTACGCCCTACCGACGGTCGTGCAAGAGTTTGGCGCCAACTAAACACTTCATTTCAGGACAACAACATTGTGGGCACAACTGCTTTTGGGGGTGGGGGTATAACTGTCTGGGGTTGTTTTTCCTTTGACTGTAATTTGGACTTGTACATTCTTGATGGTAATCTGACAATCATGCGTTGGCTGACATGCCAATGATCATGGACGACAACGCTAGGCCACATAGAGCCCGAATTGTACAACAATTTTTACAGCAAGAGGCTGTTCAGACAATTCCATGGCCTGCGATGTCGCCAGACATGAACCCTATAGAGCATGCATGGGACTTTATTGACTGAAAAATTAACCAACGCAATCCAAAATGTCGAAATATTGACGAATTAAGAACTGCTATCTTACAGGAGTGGCAACAGTTCCCCCAAGAACGGCTTAGGCGTCTTGTGCGAAGCATGACGAGGCGTGTTACAGAACTTCACAATAAACGCGGTGGATATACTCGTTATTGTTTTTATGCCTTACACATACGCACAATAGATGCATTTAAAAGTTCTTAAAATCTGAAGACTCTGCATTTTAATGCAATGTTAAAAACTTCCATCAGAGACAAACTGGTTTTACGTTTTTCAAGTGCCTGTTTTGAACCCCATTTTTGCCACGTCATAGTCACATCTTTCAGGATGATAAATACTTCTTAGATTGGTAATTTTAGAGCCCTTGGTGTAGTCTTTTAAGAAGTGTAAGAAAAATGGTTATATCTATTTTATTGTTTTAACAGTATTGATGTAAAAAAATATATCGATAAAAATATAGGGTGGTGCTTAACTTTTGTCGGAGTGTATATAATAGTATAATAGTATATTGTATTTAATATTTGCTTTGTGTTTTATTGCGAAAGAGACAACTTTAACTGGTGTAAAGCATGTTACCTTTAGTGATTTTTTAAATTACTTACCTTTAAAATATTTTAATTGGTTTTTTTTTACATTTATTTTTATTTATTCATACTAAAAGCAGCGGCAGATCTGCTAGTATCGATCCTTATCATACAATACCAATCATCACTCAACACAGGGGAAGTCCCACAAGATTGAAGAGATGCGAATGTCGTTCCATTATTCAAGAAAGGAGAACGCCAGATAGCAGCCAATTACAGACCGTGTCTTTAACATCCACAACATATAAAATACTAGAATACATTATACATAGCATCATGAAACACTTTAAGACCACCTTCTTGACTAACTCACAACATAGATTCCACAAACGAAGATCATGCGAATTACAATTGATAATCTACAATTCATAGCAACCAGAATGGCAAAAGGCTCACAAGTCTACTATATCCTTCTAGACTTCGCAAAGGCATTCGACAAAGTACCACACAAAGGCCTGCTACACAAGTAAATATCATTGGTGTCTGCCCGATAGTCCGAAGGTCCGATAGTCCGAAGGCCCAATAGTCCGAAGGCCCAATAGTGCGATAGTCCGAAGGGTTTAATATTAAGTCTGTAATCTGTAATACATGTTTCTATTAATGAGAGGTCTTTATTAATGTTCTACGGAAGCAAACAGAGGGAGTAAAAATAGACCGGCATCTTGTTATATATCTGGAAAAAAATAAGAAACAAAGTCGTACCGAAAGTTTTTTTTTTGGGGTAATAAAGTCGTACACTCAGGTGAGTAAAACATTTTGTTTGGGGGGTATGTCGTTTTACGCCACTCTCAACAATATTTCAGTTATATCGTGTCGGGCGGTATTAATGGTTGATGAAACCAGAGTACCCGGAGAAAACCATCAACCTGCCGCAAATCACTGACAAACTTTATCACATAATGTTATATCGAATACACCTCGTTTGGGCGGGATTCGAACTCGCAATGTTAGTAGTGATAGGCATTGATTGCATAGATAGTTATATATCAAACTACCATACGATCATGCCCAAGACGACCACAATAATAGTTCAAAATGGCCATTAGCCACGGTCAAAATGTACATTTTAGCTTTATGGGAAATTCATTATCATTTCTCGGAGAGACACTAAAGAGAATGAATTCATGTAAATTTGCCAGAGATGTTACCTGTCAGATCATGCACAAATGATGCAACTTACTTACAAATGTGTACACAGATATGGCAGGAAAGGCATCAATTGAAATGTCTGACAATTTCTCATGAACTTAACCCAGGTGAGCAATTCCGGATCTTATGAGCCTCTCTATGACTTTTTACATCCAAGTTATAATTATTAATATATGTGCTTCAACTTAGATATACAGTGATGTAACCAGAGCAAAAATGGATGCTTTCTAATGCAAAAAGGGTGTATGTTTTATTTAGAAAGCAACAAACCACAGCATATTTGTCAGTATGCATGCACATAGTAGCAACGCTATTTAGTTATTAAAATAAATGATTTCGAATTTAAATTACTCTAAAAAAATAAACAAAATTAACGGAAGACATATGTATAATTGTAGTAATGGGCCGATATACATTGTAACTGTCACCAACAATTCGCTATTGTAGCTAAACTGTGTTTTTGTTAATCCACTGTTCTACTGTGAAGTTAGATATCCAATTTGTAACCAAGGGAATTCATCTTTTATCAAACTTGATATTCAAAGACGATTCACTGAAAATGTTTTAAAATGGGGTGAAAGCCGTTTATCGAGCTCCTGTCGGAATAAAAACAAATGATATTTGAGTTTCGGACTATCGGACCTTCGGACTATAAGACCTTCGGACTATCGGACCGTCTCCATATCATTACTGGGTCGACACGAAAACAAACAGATGAATAGAATCATTCTTAGAGAATAGGACGCAGTGCGTTATTCTTAGATGAGCTCAGTGCATCTTCACACGCGTCAGTGGTCTCCGGAGTTCCACAGGGTACTGTATCATTGGATCGTTATTGTTCCTGGCCTACATAAATGACATGCAAAAACAACAACTTTATCTCGGACAAAATTATTCGCGGATGACAGCTTATTATACCACACAATCAACAACCAGATAATGGTGGGGCCGTCGTGATCGTATGGTAGTATGCATGAAGATGTGTACTTGATACAACGTTATGTGAATAAGTTTCTCAACGACTTGCGGCATGTCAGTGGTTTTCTCCGGGACCAGATCACTGAAAGATCAAAATTAAACATATAAATAGTAGGTTTTCCTGTTTAAAATAGATATAAGCGTATGTGCATTAGAACTGATTTTATATTTAGTGAGTTAGTGGTTGTTGCTTAAAGCCCGCTCATCGTCAATTTTTCAGCTATATCATGGCGACAACAAGTTAAATTTCACTGAGATGACGATGAGATCCGGTTTGTACTAGACCAATACGCTTAGTTTTTTTTTTTATATAGTGATAGCTCACTGACAGAACAGTCCGCGGATAGACAAGTAGCTGCGTGCTTAGCGGAGAAGCAACAAATACCAATTTTATAGTCCTTGGTTTGACCCGATCGTGGCTCGAACCCACGATCTACCACACTCGAGGCGAGCACGCCAACCATTACACCACTGGTGTGGTCATATTTAGTAGTTGGTATTTGATAATGATCGTATTGTGTAACTGATGTGGCCTGGAAGAAGGAAGTAAATTAAATAAAAAGATGGCATTCCTGGTCTTTTGTTTCATGTTGATAAGTTCCAAAATTTAACATTTCTATTT
>MJUT01014364.1:108731-126266 GCA_002080005.1 Gigantidas platifrons | reverse complement strand
TGTTTTACTGACCGCCTCTATTACGTTAGAGTCAAACCTGCTGTAGTGACCACCTCTAGTAAGTTACAGTAAAACCTGCTTTAGTAACCGCCTCTATTAAGGTACAGTCAAACCTGCTTTAGTGACCACCTCTAGTAAGTTACATTCAAACCTGCTTAAGTGACCACCTCTATTAAGCTGCAGTCAAACTTGTTTTAGTGACCACCTCTATTAAGTTACAGTCAAACCTACTGTAGTGACCACCTCAATTAAGCTATAGTCAAACCTGCTTTAGTGGCCACCTCTAAAAAGTTACAGTCAAACCAGCTTTAGTGACCACCTCTATTAAGCTACACTCAAACCTACTTTAGTGACCACCTCTAGTAAGCTACAGTCAAACCTGCTTTAGTGACCACTTCTATTCAGCTAGAGTCAAGCCTGCTTTAGGGGCCACCTCTATTAAGTTACAGTCAATCCTGCTTTAGAGGCCACCTCTATTAACCTACATGTTTTAGTGACCACCTCTATTAAGTTAGTCAAATCTGCTTTAGTGACCACCTCTATGAAGCTACTGTCAAACCTGCTTTAGTGACCACCTATATTAAGTTACAGTGAAACCTGCTTCAGTGACCTCCTCTATTATGTTACAGTCAACCATGTTTTAGTGACCCCCTCTATTAAGCCACTGTCAAACCTGCTTTAGTGACCACCTCTATTAAGCTACAGTGAAACCTGCTTCAGTGAACACCTATATTAAGTTAGTCAAACCTGCTTTAGTGACCACCTCTATTAAGCTACTGTCAAACCTGCTTTAGTGACCACCTCTATTAAGTTACAGACAAGCCTGCTTTAGTGACCACCCCTCTTAAGTTATAGTCAAACCTGCTTTAGTAACCACCTCTATTAAACTACAGTCAAACCCGCTTTAGTGAAAACCTCTATTAAGTTACAGACAAACCTACTTTAGTGACCACCTCTATTAAGCTACACTAAAACCTACTTTAGTGACCACCTCTAGTAAGTTACCGTCAAACCTGCTTCAGTGACCACCTCTATTAAGTTACAGTCAAACCTGCTTTAGTAACCACCTCTAGTAAGTTACAGTCAAACCTGCTTTAGTGACTACCTCTATTAATTTACAATCAAACCTATTTTGTGGCCACCTCTATTAAGCTACAGTCAAACCTGCTTTAGTGACCACCTCTAATAAGTGACAGTCAAACCTGCTTTAGTGACCACCTCTATTAATTTACAGTCAAACTTGCTTTAGTGACCACCTCTAGTAAGTTACAGTCAAACCTGCTGTAGTGACCACCTCTATTAAGCTACAGTCAAACCTGCTTTAGGGGCCACCTCTATTAAGCTACAGTCAAACATGTTTTAGTGACAACCTCTTTTAAGTTACAGTCAAACCTGCTTTCGTATCCATCTCTAGTAAGTTACAGTCAAACCTGCTTTAGTTACCACCTCAATTAAGTTACAGTCAAACCTGATTTAGTAACCACCTCTAGTAAGTTACAGTCAAACCTACTTTAGTGACCACCTCTATTAAGTTACAGTCAAACGTGTATTATGTGACATTAATTTGAATTTCCCTTCACAGTACATTTCATATTAATTAAACCTGAATACAGCGACCACCTTTCTTATGTTACGCTATTTCAGTGTTCCTCTGGAAGGTCACATAATATAGGTTTGATTGCAGATATATATATACAGAGAGGGCTAGCTTAAATGTGTACGTACAGAACAGAAGAAAAGGTCGTGTTGCTATCCATCTGCAATAGAATAATGGCTTCCGTTCTCGTCGTTCTTTTTGAAGCTGTACAGCGATGTCGTCTATGGTATCGTCTGCTTCCTTTGGTTTGTCCGTCCATGCTTTTCGTGTATTTTCATCCATGCTTTCGTCTAAAAATATTAAGCGATTTCATTCATTGATTTAATTGACGTACGTTATCCATCAGGCAATAAATCGTTGAATATGTTGTTCGCGTCTGCTTAATGAAGGCAGTTAAGATTTCTGTGTAACCAATCATAATTATGAATGTGTTCCGAACACAAGTATATAATGTAAACAAAAAATTAAAATCAACTACTGACGGACCGCTTCCCGACTTAGTGTCATCACAAACATATAATATATGCGTCTTATATACACGTGCGGTATGTCAATCGTTTAATACGTCTTCGTCTTATAAATAAGTGTGTTGTGTTAATAATTTAATACGGTCTCCGTTGTACTAATAATGCAATACGGTATCAACTGATTATTAAGATTAACAAACTCATAAATATATTCTAATTAATGGTTAATTAAAACAATTCAAACTAAAACTGCCAAAAAAAACGAAGGTGTAACTTTATTTCTAAATGTAGGAAATGGTTTCGTTCTAAGTTAACCGAATTACTCAATAAAGAAATTCTAACTCATGAAAGTCTTGTCAGTACAAAGTACTTATTTAATGTGATATTTCCTCCAAGTTACGTCAGGGTTTTAATTTAAAGAACAAGGGCTTAGTTTTAAATTATAAGTTGCATGAATTTCAATCTCATAATAAGGGGCGTGGTCTGTGTTTGTAACAGAGCAGCTGTCAGTACTAGTGATGCTATATAATCGATGTACAAACAAAACCTCAATAATAAATAAGCTACTGAACGTTCAACTTAGACAAATTATTGACACCTCCCTAGGGACCTCTCCATAAAATAATTAACACATACGGGTACATGTTGGATTGTGTCAGAAAATTATATATTGCCACTCTTAGCTAAAATGTTTAGCTTAATCAGAATGTGGATGGTTTCTTATTGAATCATTTATATAAATTCTATACAGGCAAAGTAGAATTTTGGTATTTTCGAAAGGGGGGATGAAACACAGAATATCTGAATGGGTGGGTTCTTTATATTTGTTTTCCCCTCTCCAACAGTGGAATTTGAACAAAAATATATTTTTCTATTCTCGATATAAACGTTTGTAATAACATGTTTAGATGTAGTTAGATAAGACCATATATAATAAGACAATATTAGAGAAGAGTTAGATCCATCAATCAATCTTTTAGATGGCTCTGGCTTTATCATTTTCCTTTTTTGTTTCCCCTTCATTTAGCTGTATATATGCCCTGACAGTTTTAAGCACAAGTTGGGTATATATGTAAGAGTCGTGTAGTTACGGAAGGAATGCCGCTAAAGTCTATGATAATCAGAAATAAATCAAAAATCAAGCTACCTGATTGGTCGAGAGCTATATCTATGATATAATACTAAGTATATACAAAAACGAACATATATTATGTTATATATTAATAAAACAAAGTGTAAATTTAAATCTACTTTGGGAGAATATGTCGGTATTATATGATGTATTTTTCTATTTCTTCTATTTGCATTTCAATCTTAAAAAGTAAAATTTCACTGATTAGGAAAGGGGGGAATGTGGAAGTAATGGTGGTCCGGAGAGGGGCGAATCAGATAAAGATTTTGAAATAATGAAATCATTTAAATAATAATACTATGTAATATGTAAAAATCCTACCTTCACATCTTAAAACTCCTACTCTCAAATTAAAAAACACATTCATAACAAGGAATTCATAAATTATTTCGTATTCTTCAGAGCTGATGCAAATGTTATACATAACCGGCTCTAACGTTAAATACATATATTATCTTGCATGAATTTCCATGAGATTGAAATTCATGCAAGATAAAACGAATCCACGATAAGTCGCATCCACATAATGATGTCGTCGGCGAAAGACTTACAAATCAGTATAAAAGTCGAAAGTCCAAACTGCAAGAAGCAGTGAAGAGAAAAAATCACTCGGCTAAAGTTAAAGATTTTACGAGGAAATGTAGTAACTCAAAAAATAAAATAAAGAGATTTTGGAATTTCTTAAAGATGAAACAAAATAACGAAACTCCGTCGGAACTAACCGACCCAAATGATCCCGACAGAAAACTTACTGAACATTCCGACATAAATATGGCTTTAGGAAATATCTTTAGTTCCATTCGTTGCATGAATAATAAAAACGATGCGTTAGTGGGGAAAGTGAATACTTTAGTATCAAAAATTGATAATAATATGATCTATCCGACATCCCTTCTAAATCTCAAAATTGATGGAAAAATGATATCGGATATACTTAATAAATTAAAATCTGGTAAGGCTTGTGGAATTAATAATATTCCAAATGAATTTCTTAAATATGGTGGGAATAGCTTGTCAAATTCTTTGACAAAATTTTTCACAAAAATTACAGACCTAGAAATCATACCGGACGAATGGTTTAAGGGTATTATTAAGCCACTACATAAAGGGGGGTCTATTCATAGCTTAAGTAACTATCGTGGAATAACCCTCACTTCAAACGTATACAAAGTATACTGTAAAATTATTGAAAGTACCGTTATGGACTTCATCGAAAGTAATAATCTTCTAGGTGAAGCCCAGGGACCTTTTAGGAAAGATAGAAGAGCGGAAGATCATGTTTTCTCTCTTCAAGGAATGTGTTCGCTAAGAAACTCAAATAAAGAAAAGACTTACCTAGCGTTTTTAGATCTTTCAGCTGCCTTTGATAACGTATGGAGGGATGGTTTGTTTTATCTTCTTTGGCAAAATGGCATACAGGGGAAATGTTGGAAGATTCTGCTCGCCCTGTATAAAAATGTAAGCAACAAAGTTTTATTTGGGGGCCACGAATCAGACTGGTTCGATCAAGAGTTTGGTCTAAAACAGGGTTGTATATTATCCCCAACTTTAATCTCTATATTGATGACAGATGTTGTATCAATGTTGAAAGAAAAGGGTCTTGGTATGATCTTAGCAGGAGAATTAATAAATTGTCTACTTTTCGCTGATGACATTGTTCTCATCGGCAAATCTGAAAAAGAATTACAAAGTCTTCTTGACATTGCTTCAGCTTTCGTTACGAAATGGAATTTAAAATTGAATGTATCAAAATCCAAAGTTCTGGTAGTTGGTAAAAAAATAGATAAAGACAAATTATGGTGTCTAGGCGATGACTGTTTGGAAGAAGTAAATGAATACAAATACTTGGGAATATATTTTTCAAGAACACTTAAGATATCTTACCACATCGAAAAATATGTCAAAGAAAATTTCACGAAAAAATTTAATTACATTGTTAGGGTTCTCGGTGAACATGGTAATTTCAATCGTGTAAACTTCGGTGATGCGCTATGGACTTCAGTGGTGAGACCATCCATTACGTATGGCTGTTCTGTATGGTTCCCTTCTTCGAAGGCATGTCACGAAATGCTTGAAAGTTGGCAATATCAAGTGGGCAAAGTGATTTTAAATACAAAAATGAATATTCCAAAATGTGCCCTCCTTTCTGAATTTGGTTGGAAGTCGGTTAACAGTTTTATGGATAGACAAAGAATCTATTATTTTGTTCGCTTTGACTCCTTACCTGACAGTCGTCTTTGTAAGATAGTTATGGAAGAGTTCAAAGTATCATCCTCCAACGGTTGGGGATACTTAAGCTATATTAATGATATTTTGACCTCGGCCGGTCTCCCACACTATATAGACGGACATGTTAATATTAATACATTTAATAATCTTTTCGGTAGAAAGTCGGTTGAAATTATAAATACCGGAATTATGGAAAAAAAGTTCTTTAAACTTTTACCAATGTTTCATGATTCTTAAAGGAAAACAACCATATTTATCAAATATTGGGAACTTTAAACAGTCAAGATTAAAACTGTTGGCAAGATTAAATTGTATTCCACTTAATTCGACTTTATCAGGAATGAAATTAACGGAAACGGATAAGTGTCAACTTTGTGATTTGAATACATCTGAAACAATACTCCATGTACTGTTAGAATGCTCAGCGTATCAACGAACGCGCGAAAAAACTTTATCCTATATTCACGAAAGTCTATTTTCCACTGTAGACATATGCTTCTCGGAGTTGTCGCCCTTGAATCAATTGCAGTTTTTAATAGGCGACCTTGCGTATCTTTACGATCATGAACTTAACAAGAAAATTGATATCGAAAGAAAAAAATATCTTGATCACATAATGATAGAACGAGCTGATATGCTTCAAATTAATCTATAATGTAATTGTACTTAGCAATAACTTATATATTTAAAAGAAAATAACCTCAGTGCCATCTTCTTAAAAATGAAAATATGACATTTTACAATTAGTGCTATTTTTATTTCGTACATGTTGTTATGGTTCTTTTTATTGCAGATAATCTAAGAAAGTTTTATGTCATTGAACTGCGTCTGACATTTTATTATTTACATTATTGTGTGATTTTAGTATATAGTTGAGAATGCTTTACTTGTAACATTGTATATATTGTTAGAACTTTTTATGCATGTTGGACGCAACCCTGCTACCCCGGTAGTGGTTGCCCCCGTTGTAAAAGGGTAGTTTCCTAATAAATATATATATATATTATGTTATTTGGGGAGGTTTTGTGGCTTTTTTCTTTTGTATTTACGCATACATCTGTTCAAAAGAGGAAAGCATTTAGACAAATTAGCTTTAGTAATGGCATTAGTGGGTGTTAATTTATAATGTCTTGATTTGGAAAAATTGCTAATCGTAACACTTGACACAGATAGAATGAGCCAAATTAATTATATACAATACATAGTAATTAGTATATTAAAAGTAATCATCTCTGCTTCACCTCGGTGGATAATTATCTCGGCTTTGTCTCGGTGACATATTTTACTAAAATATTGCTGAGTTTTTGCGAAATAAAACAATCAATCAATAATTCCAGGAATTTGTTGTTAATCATTATATTAAAAATTTCCTATTCTTATACAAATTCAAATATAATTCTTTATATTTGTAAACCCTTTTACATATGGAGACATGAACTCTACCCCCCCCCCCAATTACTCTCGTAGTCATGATTTACCTGAAAAAAATCCTTAAAATGACGATAAATATAAATAATTTTAACCAAATTGTTCGAATAAAAATTATTAGGATATTTAAAATTCCATACACTTTAACCAGCATACGTTACAATTGTATGTTCAACGAACAATACTCATAAATATCAAATATTTATATAAAAACAATAAATAACAGATACAATGAAATATTTAGGGTACATTGATTGATTGATTGCTTGCTTGCTTGATTGATTGATTGATTGATTGATTGATTGATTGATTGATTGATTGATTGATTGATTGATTGATTGATTGATTGATTTTGTTTTAACCCCACTTACAACAGTATTTCAGCTATATCATGGCGACCAGTTTTAATGTTGGAAGAAGCCGTAGTACCCGGAGAGAACCACCGACCATGGGCAAGCAACTGGTAAACTTTTATCACTTGCGGCTGCGAGTCGAGTGCACCCTTTTTGTAAATTACAAAGCCGGGCGCGAACCCACGCCGTATTGGTGATAGGCTTGTATGAGTTGCTATGTAATCCAACTACCTCATTGAACCACCCGGGTCCTAAGTTGGGGCATATTAATTTTTAATCGAACATAGAATCTGAATATTTTGGGTATACATGGATCAAATGAAATGTTCACTTTTGTTTTATTTTGGTCGTGTCTGTCGTTAGTCGTACACAGATAATTTTAATTTTACGGAAGACAAAATAATCCACTTTACAGAGTGATCTATGTCTGCCCAATAGCTTTAATTATACAACCCGGTTTTTATTAATATAACAATTTTGAAGCAAAAATATAAAGGAAGCAAATAGAATGTGCTAAAGTCCAGTGCTGTGCTACAAAATAAAACAAAGATTTGCTATCTACCTTAAAAAAAACACACAAAAAACAAAACAATGTAATATAATAACTGTTACAACAAATTAATCAAATTCAATCAGTTTAGGACCTGAGGCAGTACACGTGTAATGCATGTATCAGGCACATCTGTTAAGAGATTAACGTTATATGCAGGGAACATGTGTAGGACCTGAGGCTCTACAAGTGTAATTATAAGCGATAAATGTGTGGATGAAACAGGACATAAATCAAAGGAATTTGAGTTAATAGAATTGTATATACCAGAACTGTCAAAAGAAGTTAGTTTAGTAGATTTATATATACACAAACGGTCAAAAGGAATTAGTTTAGGACATTTATATACAAGAACTATTGAGTAACAGAAGGTTAAAGGGACAGCAAGATCAATTACATTTTGGTGATGAGACTTATAAATAGGGAGCTGGCGAGCAGTCAGGAGGACCAACTAGTAACTGAACTTTGGCGTAGACAGTTGCTTTTAGAACACTATACGATCACGAAATTATAAGTTGTACTGAAGTTATAAAGTTATTGAAATTATTCTAGTTGTACTTTATTAAATTATTCAAACACAATAGTCTTATACGGGCTGATTTGGTGCCGTGACCAGGATCGAATTCTACTGGTACTACGATTTTGTAACCTTTTGTCCGGTAAGTAAACCTTGCTTAGTACTATTTTAAGTATGGCTAACCCCGAATTAAGGGAAGCGGTACAAATTGTAACCAGTGAACTTCAGGGACTAAGATCTGCATTAAGTTTTAATAATAGTTCTCAATCAATTAAAACATTTGATGGTTCTCAAGCAAATTTAAGAAACTCGTTAAATGAAATAGAAAAATTCGCATATATAAATAGGATATATGATAATGCAACAAAATTAATAACCTATCAATCAGCAGGGGGCAAATGTTCCGAATTTCTTCAGAGAATTTTTCAAGAATATCCAAGAGATAATTGGGAGGAAATTAAGGAGCAATTGATTGCTAGGTTTGGCGAGACTACTGACCCTAGACAATCTTTCTTTATTTTACGAAACAGACGACAAAAACGAGACGAGACAATTCAGGCTTTTTCAGATGAATTATTTACACGTTCACGTAAGGCGTACCCAAATTTACGCGGACATGAAGCATTTATTGAGACAGAATTAGTTGAAATTTTCATTGACGGGTTAAGATCTCCAGATTTGCAATTGAAATTATTAAGAGACAATCCACGCACTTTAATGGACGCTGTTAAAATAGCTCTTGTTGAACATGACGTCTTGAAACGTTTGGAACTACGTAGGGGACGAGCCAGTTCCGAAAAACAATATGAATTTAATAGACCAACTAGGCGTATGACTAAACCACCCCCAGTAATTGATAAGCACATGCCTGAACCAATGGAAGTTGATCATTTTCGATCTCAGAAACGATGTTACTCTTGTGGGAAATTTTGTCATCTAGCTCGGCATTGTAGAGGTCAGGAAAGGGTAGGGCCCCATTCCCAAAAGCATTACCCAGAAAATAGGAGAAATTACGGTAACTCTCGCTATACAGCAGGTAGACAACAGGAATTTGATACTAGGAGATTTGCTCATCAGGGAAACTAAAACACTCTTGTCATAAGGAAGCCCATGATAAGAGTAAATTACCACAATATGCAATTAATTTAACTGGTTCTCCAAATTCAACTTTGATTAAAATTAAAAATTTGAAATTTAGGGCTTTAGTAGATTCAGGTGCAGAAGTTTCATTCATTCACTCTGGGGTTCTTGCAAGTTTAAAAGACAAACCTGAGGTATTTAAAAAGAAGGCTCATTTACAATCAGTCAGTGGACAAGCGTTAAACATTGAAGGATGTGCTAAAATAAACATAAAAATTGGAAAAACTGAGGTTACTCAATTATTTTATATTGTCAAAGACATGAATAAGAATGTCATTTTGGGTAAGGATTGGCTAACACAAAATGGTGTTAGATTATACTTCGATTTAGGATGCTTAAGGATAGGAAAATGTTATGTCTCACTAGAAGAAGATATTAAAATTGCATCTTTAGTTCGTTGTGCAAGGAATGCAGTAATAAAACCTCAGACTGTAAATGTATGCCCTGTAAAATTAAAAAATAATCCCAGTTTTGGTGCAACTAATTTAGTAGAAATTTCGGCTTTGGAATCGGGATATGTTTCGTCAGAACCTGGTTTGATGGTTATTAGTACAGTGGCCAAGTTTAATGTAAAAAGACAATTTCCACTGATGATTGTAAATAACACTAATAAAACCATAAGATTAAAAAGGAATTGCATTGTGGCTTCCGCGAACAAGATTGAAGAGGTTAATCTTGTGTCAAATAAATGGCAAAAGTGTGATGAAAAAGTAGATAAATTTGATATGTCAGAATTTAAAGTTCCTGAAACACATAGATTAGATATTACCAATTTAGTAAGGAAAAATCAAGATATTTTTGCCACGTCTGATAAAGACTTGGGTTGTACTGATACGGTTGAAATGACCATTGATACTGGTAGTCATAAGCCGATTAAGCTTAAACCGTATAGGGCCCCTCTCAATCAGAGAAAAATCATTGATAAAACAATTGAGGATTTATTGGCGGCCAACATAATTAGAAAATCACGCCAATTATAATTGTAAAGAAAGAGGACAATACTCCACGCATGTGCGTAGACTATAGGGCCCTGAACAAAATTACCAAAGTTATATCATTCCCGCTACCCTTAATTGATGATTTATTAGCGTTAGTGGGCAAAGCAAAATGGTTCACGAGCATGGATGTAAAGTCGGGTTATTATCAAATCAAGGTTAAGGAAAGGGATCAAGAAAAAACGGCATTTGTATGCCATAAAGGGTTATTTGAATTCAACGTCTTACCATGCGGGCTCAATTCAGGGCCAGGCCTGTTCAGTGAATTAGTTACAGAAGTATTGCAAGGGTTGGAAGAATTTTCAGCCGCATACATAGATGATATTCTCGTGTTCTCGGAGAAATATGAGGAACATTTAAAACATATTGATCAGGTTTTCCAAAGGTTGAGACAACATAAATTGAAATTGAAATTGTCTAAATGCGACTTCGCACAAAGTGAAACTAATTATTTAGGATTTATAATAGGGAAACATGGCTTAAAACCAGATCCAGACAAAGTCACTTCAATTCAAAACATGACAGAACCCAAAACTGTTAAACAAGTAAGGGCTTACATATTGGTTGTCTTTCTTATTATAGGTGATTTATACCCGGGTCTTCCAAAACAGCAGAACCCCTTATTAACTTAACTAGAAAAAATCAACATTTCAACTGGACAATTAAATGTCAGAATGCTTTCCAACAATTAAAACAGGATCTAATTAAAATACCTTATTTGGCGAATCCGGATTTAAACAAACCTTATGTGTTATACACTGATGCCAGTGACGAATGTATAGGAGCTTGTTTAACTCAACTTACCCCAAGTTCAATAACCGGAGAAACTCAGGAAGTCCAGAGACCCATTTATTTGTTGTCACACAAATTAAGTAGAACTCAGTGTAGGTATTCTACCATTGAAAAAGAGGCATTTGCCATTAATTATAGTTTGCAGAAATTAAATCATTATTTATATAATGCAGAATTTAAAATTAAAACTGCCCACAAACCCTTAAAATATATTTTGGACGCTCCCATGCAAAATAAAAAAATTCAGCTTTGGGCCTTAAACATTTCTGCTTACAACTGTACCATAGAATACATACCAGGTGCCAAAAATGTAGTCGTTGATTTTTTGTCTCGCTTACCAACTAAGCAAGTTGAAATACAGGAAGAAGAAGAAGTGTTGGACATAAATGACAATACTTACGAAATCAATGTCATAAATTCCAGTGCTTTGAAGCCCCGTAGCCGTATCGGTAAACATATGGTGGTAGACGATATTCCAGAGAAAACAGATTTTTAATTTCAAAACATTAACATGAGTGAAGAGCAAGAAAAAGATTCAAAATTGCAAGAATTAAAAGATCAAATTTTGAAGGATAAGGCGCCAGCCGCGATTAAAAATAAGCACATTCTTATCGAAGACGCGCTATACTACATTTCGGATGTAAATGGCGACCCAATGGTTAGGTTGTATATTCCTTCGCATTTCAAGCAATCGGTCGTGGAACAATATCATGATAAAAACGGGCATATGGGAATAGATAAAACTTTTGAAGCAATAAGGAACAAATATTACTGGCCAAATATGTTCAAAGAAATGTATGCTTACGTCACGACTTGTGTAGCTTGTCAGACTAGAAACTTACAAAAGGTTAGGGTACCCATACAAGAAACGCCTGTGCCACTTTACCCCTTTTCTCACATAGGAGTGGACGTGAGTGGACCATATCCTACTACTATGTCGGGGAACAAATATATTATTGGCTTTATTGATTTATATTCGGGTTGGCTTGAAGCATTTAGTGTGCCTGCTAAAACTACTGACAATGTTGCACATTTATTAATAGAGGAAATTATTCCGCGTCATTCAGGAATACAAATTTTGACAAGTGATAATGGCGGTGAAAATTGTTCTAAGGTCATGCAAGACGTTTGTGAAGAATCAAATATTAAACACATAAAGACTTCCTTTTACCATCCACAAGGTAATGCAAAAATCGAACGATTCCATCGAACTTTGCATGATATTTTATCTAAATTGTCCGCCGAAAATCCTAAAAGTTGGGATTTGTTTTTAAATTAAACATTAGCAGCCATACGATTTAATATTAGCGATACTACAAAAATGTCACCCTTCTTTGCATTGTACAATATAGATCCAGTTCTGCCTCTGGACAATATTTTACAACCCAGACGTAAATACCACGGGGAACAGTATCACAAAATAGCATTGGAACGACAACACAAGTCCTTCCTTTTGGTTCATAAATTCCAGAAACGTTCAAAGAGACGCCAGGCAAGATATGTGAACAAAGGAGTAAAGGACGTTGAAATTCAGGTTGGGCATCCTGTGTATTATAAAAATCATGTTAGGGAAAATAAGTTATCAAGTAGATGGTTACCTTATTATCGCATTATTGACCAAACATCACCTGTAAACTTTATGCTAAAAAATCAATTAACTGAAAAAACGACCAAGGCACATGCAGAACAAATTCGATTAGCTAGTCTGGAATGGGAAATTCCGAAACCAGCACATAAACAGAACATGAGAAATGCTGCTATGGCAGTGCCTGTAGAATCTGACTCTGATATAAAAAGTTTATCTGAATCAGATGATGATACCCCTTTAGCAAAAATTGCGAAACGGTATAAAAGGGAAAATGAAACTTCAGATGAAGAAGATAATATTCCGTTGATGGAGTTGGGCAAATGTCTTCGGGCAAAACAAATTTGTGATCCAGATCAACACAATGAAACCATATATAGTTTGCGGAGTAGTGATAGTAATGACAGTATTAACAGTAGCCAATACAAAGACGAAAAATCAGATGCTAATTCCGACTTTACATTAGAACAAGGCAGTCCAATGTCGGTAAATCAAGTCAGCGGATACATTATGTCACAGTTAGGGGTTCCTGTTCGTGTTTGCTAAGTGGAGGGGGAAAAAAACAAAAAAACCGATCATAATCATTTCTTCAATCAGTCATATTCTTATCACATCTCATTTCAGTTTATCAGTACTCATTTCATCATTATTCATTTCATCATCAGTAAACGTGCACGTGCAATCATTTCACAAAGCAACATTTTCATACTTCAGTTCATAATTATTCAATTCATTATAATCACTTGCTCTTCTTGTCATTCCACATTATTCATCGATTGTTTTATTTTTCTTCTTCTACACAGTTAAGTACTTCAAACCATGAACAGAGCGCCTAGGCTGCCATGGGAGATGATCACGCACATCATGAGATTAGCATTAAGTTTCTTCATAAATAAGGACTTAGTTAGCGAATTTACTTCGCTTACAGAAAGTACCTATGGAGGGGGTCTTGGTGTATTAGATAAACATGTCATGTTGCCTTCACACATGAAGGAAAAGAGGAGACTGGTGAGGCAGCGTGCCATGTATCATGACGTAACATACCACGAAGAATTTCGTCGATACCATGACGGACAATTAAAAGCAATAAATTGGCTGAAAGCCATTGACACAAACTTTACCTGGCGTAGCATAAGAGAATTCGAACATATTAGTAGAACACGTCTATTGACGTTGTGGACAAAAAACAATTCCACTCTTCCTTATTTTAACGGAAAGAGTTATGAAATTTAATAAATATTTATAAAAACATAAAAAATGAAAGTGGTTATTAATTCCTACAGTGATAAGATAATTGTTAACTGATATCCTTTTAATTACAGGGAGAAAATGAGGCTGATCCTTGTGAGTGTTCTTTTTGGTCTCACCGCTCAGTTCATAATGAAGGAAAATGTGATTTTCCAAAGGGTTAAAGAGGTTACTACAGTTAGAGCAAAATGGATGGTTACTTTTGTGGATGAATTACTTCCTTTTAAAAGATTCTTGAATAAGACACAATATACTACAATTATAGCCTTACAGGCCGTTCTCAAATTTCAGGCGATAATTGCAAAATACAACCCTGAGAAGAAAAAATGGATCTCGGCGGCCTTCGACGCAAATACAGAAGTTGATAATTTGAACAAAACTTGCATAGAAATAATGAACAAATTTCAAGATTTAAAGTCAATGTATTATGATAAAACCGTCGAAAAGAAGTTTAGATCAAAAAGGGCACTTATTCCAATTATTGGGAAAGCACTTAGTTTTCTCTTTGGTACGGTTAGCGAAGACGATCTCAGTTCAATTAGAAGTAATCTTAGGGCAATCACTATTTCACAAAACAAAATGATTCATGTGGTTCAAGAAGGTATGACTATTTTGAATACTACCCAAGGTCGAATTATCGAGAATAGGGAAAAGATAAATAATATTATTGATGTAATTCATAACGTGTCTCATAAATTGGTTTCAGTATCTACAACGGTAGGAATATTTCAATATTATGTACATGGGTACAATCACATTGGTTTAGCGATTTCGGAAGTTAAAGACATGCTCACCATAGCCGGAGATTACTTGGGTCAATTACAACTTAAACTAAATATGTTATCCATGGGCCATTTATCACCCAGCGTGATCACCCCCCATAATCTAAGAATGCTCCTGAGCGACATTAAGTCTAAATTACCCCCACATTTAAGATTGCCTAAAGACGAAAAAAAGACATCTGGCAATACTATCAATTTCTGACATGCAGTACAGTTCTTGAAAAAGATAGAATTTTGGTTATTCTAAACGTACCTTTAATGGACTTAACTGGAAAATTTGACATTTACAAGGTACACAATTTACCGGTACCCGCACATAATATGAATACTTCATCTAACCCTAACTCTATGATAGCCCATTTTGACCTTGAGACACAATATTTTGCAGTTAATAAAGATAAAACAAAATACTCTCTGTTAGACAATGACGGTGTTAGTAGATGTACAAATCCTTTAATTGATTTCTGTGAGTTTAAAAATCCTATTTTTCCTATTAATCTCAGTAAATTGTGTGTGATATCACTATTTACTAATCAAGACTGGGAATCGACATGCTCTACAATAGCCAAACCTTACACACGATTGCCTCTAGCCTCGTACATCTCTGACGGAATTTGGATAGTTGCCCCCATGAATAAATATCGCTTAACTGTTCGTTGTCCAAAGGGTAAGGTAACAGATAAAGAAATAACGCCTCCATTAATAACTGTACCATTACAAGAAGGCTGTAGTGCGTATAGTGATTATTTTAGTTTGACCCCGATTTATACCATGAAAAGTGTAGAAATGTTGGGAAATTCATTCACAACCTTATTCAAGTCATTTACAACATTAAATGTCACAATCTGGCAACCATTCCATACTGCCATTTCGAATTTTTCAGAAATTAAACTCCCTAAGAAATTAGAGTCTATTAAACAAATCTCTATGGATAAATTGATTGAAGAAACACAATTACTAAACATACCTGATGCAGATTTTGTCTTTCCTAGTTGGGGAATTTCACTGGCTGCAGGGTTGGGAGGATTAGTAGTAGGAGTAATAGTATTGGTATATTGTAAATATAAAAGAGGTTCTGGGTTAGTCAGAAAGAAACGTACAGGGCGGGATTACTATGCCGTTACTAAGGGTTATCCATTGGTGTCAGCTCCAGTGGCTGAGAGCGAATTTGATGACCTTAAAGGGGCAATTGCCTCTGCACCAATGTATCAAGATGAATTTAAATGGCCACTTAATCATACGGATATGCAATTTTCTTGGAAAAAGGGAACAGGAAATGGTAATACGAAGGAAACAATGTCCATGTAATGAACAGTAACACAAAATGTGGATATAAATGGAGAGGAATAAGGCTTGCCATGGATTACGAATAATCTAAGTTCCGTGTACAGGAACTTAGATAAACTGTATTATATTATAGTGAACATTAATTTGTTATTAGAGTATTGGTTCCGTGTACGGAGACTTAGATAAAAATGTATTATATTATATTGAACATTAACTTGTTATTGGATTAGTGGTGGTGGACATGTATATTAAATATAACTGATGAGTATTTTTGAGTTTTTTCAAGAATGAAGTCACGCAGGTGTTGGTCAGTTGGAAAATGGTGGAACATAACTACGCTGGAGTCGGAGCAATGGTGGAACATAACTACGCTGGAGTCGGAGAAATGGTAGAACATCACAACGCTGGAGTCGGAGAAATGGTGGAACATAACTACGCTGGAGTCGGAGAAATGGTGGAACCTTATCATAATTGTTGTAGCAGTAAAATTGGTGGATTATAGTATAGTAATTTACTGAACATTCGTTCTTAAAGGGAAGGGAGGAAAATGTAATATAATAACTGTTACAACAAATTAATCAAATTCAATCAGTTTAGGACCTGAGGCAGTTCACGTGTAATACATGTATCAGGCACATCTGTTAAGAGATTAACGTTATATGCAGGGAACATGTGTAGGACCTGAGGCTCTACAGGTGTAATTATAAGCGATAAATGTGTGGATGAAACAGGACATAAATCAAAAGAATTTGAGTTAATAGAATTTTATATACCAGAACTGTCAAAAGAAGTTAGCTTAGTAGATTTATATATACACAAACGGTCAAAGGGAATTAGTTTAGGACATTTATATACAAGAAATATTGAGTAACAGAAGGTTAAAGGGACAGCAAGATAAATTACATTTTGGTGATGAGACTTATAAATAGGGAGCTGGCGAGCAGTCAGGAGGACCAACTAGTATCTGAACTTTGGCGTAGACAGTTGCTTTTAGAACACTATACGATCACGAAATTATAAGTTGTACTGAAGTTATAAAGTTATTGAAATTATTCTAGTTGTACTTTATTAAATTATTCAAACACAATAGTCTTATAACAAAACACACACGCACATAAAAATATTAAGAAGAGTTTGAAGATGCCAAAGGGGTAATCAGAATCCGTATATCTAAGAAGAACAGACAACACAATGGCCAAAAGAAAAAGTAGAAAAGGACAAACAACGATCTACAAAACATACACATGACACTAAAGATCGAGTAACACAAACCCCACAAAAAACCGGTGGTGAACTCGGGTGCTCCGGAAGGGTAGGCAGTTCCTAACCAAAAAAGAAGCATGATATGTACACAACAAATACAATGCTAAACTGTATTATACATTTTTTATTACAATTTTGTGTGTAATTTAAGAAATTGTCAAATTTAGAAT
>MJUT01014364.1:87128-97401 GCA_002080005.1 Gigantidas platifrons | reverse complement strand
AATAAATAAATAAATAAATAAATAAATAAATAAAAGCCCCGTTATGCAGCTAAGTGAAAAAATATTACCTTTAATAGATAGGTTAATTCAATCCTAGTGTTGCTGTCAGATCCTAGGGCTTAATATAAATTAACTGCAGGGACTCCGGTACTATATCTATGAAGGGCGGGCATGTGGAAATCTGTGTCATAATTGCTAAAAATAAACAAACAAATGTAATAATCATACACTGAGGTATGGGGGTTTCTAATCCAGAAACACCGTATACCGAAGTGTATAACTAACTTACTCCCCATGTTATTCTAAATACACGAAATATTCATTACAAAATAGCATAAAAAACAAAAACAATAAACACAGAAACATTAAATTTCATAAATCGATACATTTTTGTGGTTTCCCCATTGGGTACCTCTTCTATAAAGATAGATTGAATGACTGAGTTGTATTCAGGATTAAACAGTTTGATTGGTTAATAATGAGATATGTTATTTGATATGTTCCTGTATTCATTTGATATTCAGGAATGATAGACATTATATTAAACTGAACTTTTTGTAGAAAATGAATATTAACCATATTGTCACAAATATTACGCAGAACTGCTAAATAAAGTAAGTAAGAGTATATGTTGAATATGATAAAGTATTTTTCTACTAATAAACTGTTCAGTTGTAAGTGCGCATTTAACAGGTCAATGTTTTTTATTTTGTTTTGTTTTGTTTTTTTAAAGGCTTGGATCCAAACAATTTAAAAAGGGGTTTCAGAATTAAAAAAACAGGTAATAATAGTGTCATTTCCGACAATTTTCACATAATTTTAATAAATTTTCCGAAAAAAATGGGAAGCTCCTCCCTCCCTAGATCTACAAATGATAAATGTCACCGTAATATATAAACGGGTCATACTACGTTTAAAGGTAAGTAGTAGTATCATTTTCATTCATAAAGACGGACGGAGAAATCACTACACCTTTCTACCTTTTGCACGAATACCATACGCATGTTTTCCCGCCCTGGTTTTATATCTATATATACCTAACCTGTCCACTGTTTGATATTCACACATTATCACTGCACACGGCTGGTGGGATTGATAACTTGTTCCCTATTTTCAGGTAGGCATTTATGTTTTTGTATACTTCAAATTTATTACGGGTTGTCCAGATTTTCTAAATTCTTCAGCGGTTATTTCAGAAAATAATTTACTTAACATTATAGTAAATTATTTGTACAATGTATTTTCAATGTGAATAAAATGTAGATGGTTGAAATGATGTTTGGTTATTTTGTGGAAAGTCACGCCCAAATAATCCTCAAGCCCGCATCACATCAAATGAGGCACAAAACACTGACATAAACATGATAAACTTTTGAAAGGGTGCCAACATAATGTATTTTCTTTTTACATTTGATTTCCCGACCAAGTTTTTTTTCCCCAATTATTTATTATTATTTAGTATTTTTTTAACGATTGCTTGGATTTTTTTAAGAATATACTTCATTAACAAGATCTTTATGTTTTCTTTTTCAGTTTTTCAATATCCAGTTTTCGTGTTATCTTCAGCTGAGTGGTAATTAATTACTTCATTGTTGTAGGCACAATAGGCCGTGCTCACAGGGTGTGAAGACAAGGGTTTCCTGTGAACACAGGCTATTTTTCTTATAACAATAAAGTAATTCATAGAAAGCCAGTTTCAGAGATAGAAAGCATATGGTTTAACAATAGACCTGGGGTGTAAACTTTATTATCCCCAGACACTATACAGTGTACAAGGGGTCAAAATATCAAACAAATACATAGAAATCGACGACAGCAGTTAGACATTTAAAAAATATAAATACATGGTAACTCAATACATTGAAATTGACAATAGCAGAAGGTGCGTCATAAATGTTTTAAAATTATGTAATAATAGCACTGAAGCGCATCGCACACTGTATTAGTACTCAAATGCTGTTTTTTTTAAATCGAACGAGAGCTCGCTTTAATTTAATTCTTTATTTGTTTCAAGAGGATTACATACAGCCAGAGGCTACCAGAGCTCGCTTTAATAACAAAACAGAAAAATACCCCAAAATGTTCATAATAATTGTATGGTGATGGTGATCGTTTAAATGTCTGTGACTTGTAGATCTAATCAAAAGCCATTTCATGGGGGGGGGGTGTCTTTATCAAAAGCGATTTTATGGGGGGGGTCTTTATTTTGCTAAGCAAATAGTCAACTTAGGGAATACAAAGAAAAACAAGGGGAAATAAAGACATTAAAAGAAATATGTAATAAATGTATGGTAATTGTTTAACTGTCTGTATCTTGTAGATCTAATAAAAAAGTACTTTTATCAATTTCATATGGAACATTTTTTTTTTATTTATTTGCTTAACAAATAATCAACTGAGGGAATACAAATAAAAACAAATAAAAAATGACAATTAAAGAAATATATTGTATAATATGATTACAGGTAAAGGTAAAGGTAAAAGGTAAAAGGTAAAATATATTTAGGTTTAAAAATTTCAACATCATACACAAGTGTTTAAAAATTTCTCGTTAATTTAAAATTAAAACATAAAACTGTCATCATTAACGGAAACTTCAATCCACTCATTGTAGCTCCTGAAAACTTTCTTACCAAGGATAGCCCATGAAAGCCATTCAGCTTATTTCCAATGGGGTCCTTTACAGTATCAGCTTAAAATTCAAGTGGATATTAAAAGATCAACATGAGCGGGTAGAGGGATTACTTAATTTTAAAATAAGTGCATTATCTATGCAAAAAAATATATATAATTGCCATTATTATGATATGACACGTCTTTTCCGTTCTTCACTGGTATGTATCATGTGGCACTTCACTTCTTTTTTAAATCTTTGCAAATCATTGATGGATTTGATCAAATCGGGTAGAGAATTCCAATCATGGATTCCATTGTAGTAAAACGTTGTTGATTCGATGCCTTTAATCTTTGGTATAACATAATTAATGTGACTTGATCTAGTATTATGGGCATGATGATGTTCATTAATTTTGATGAAATTATTTTTCAAATAAGAAGGACATTTATAATAATAGATTTTATGAGCATGGTTCAATCGAAGCTGATTTACTCTGTTTTCAATATTTAAAAATCCTAGACTAGTAATTCAGCTTGCTTTATACTAGTTATTGGGCCCATGCTTTTAATGAATCTAACTGTTTTATTTTGTGCCACTTGCAGTTTGTTTTTTAAAGCACGAGTTATACCAGCGTACCAGGAGGAACAAGAATAATCAAAATGACATTGAATAAGTGCCATACTTAAAGTTTTCCGCGTTTCGGCAGATAGACAATTTGCCTTTCTATTCATAAACCTCAACCAGGTCTCATGTCCTAAGAAAAAATCTTCGGGTGTTGATGGATTAAGTATTATAATTTATACTGTATTAGTGTAGGAGAAAATAATTTTTTCCTATTTTTTTTTAGTAATCAATTACATACAGTGTAAACTGAAGATAGACAAAGATTTAAAAAAAGTCGATTTCAGGTAGCAGTAGCAAAATAAAGTATAAATTAAGGGATATAGCCTTACGCTTTTAATGGGGAGGGTTAGGGTTATATTATTTAACACCACTTTCAACAACATTTCAATTATATCATACGTAGAGGCCATATTTATTTGTGGATGAAACCGGAGTACTCGCAGAAAACCCCCGACCTGCTGTAAGTCACTGACAAATTTTATCACATAATCACATAGGTAGTTGTAAATCCAACAGCCATAAGATCACGACCACGACGAGGGAGTGGGGTATATATCATTTATGGGAAAAAATCCACAGAAATAAAATATTACAGAAATAAATTAGTTGACCTGCGTGAAACAAACAATGTATACTCTGACCACCTGTATAATCTGACCCGGTAACAAAACATTTTTTTTTAATTTAATAAACAAATGCCAAAAAACGATTATTTTAAATCACTTAAGGTGGTACCCAACACCTGACCTAAAATTTTCCTGTCGTTTAATTTTTTAGATTTTTTTGTGTGTGAAACATTATGATATTACCTATCAAATATTAAAACATCAAAAGATGTTAACCAAGGGATTCTACACACTTCCATTTTAAATCCCCCCTTAAATCGAAGGTATAGCCGTGGATGACAATAATGCTAGTTAATGCTTGATTTTCCTTTTTTTGGGAGATAAAAGAAATAATTTACTAAATAGTTAAGCTTATTTTGAAAGTGTGATACCAGTTCCAGCTAATTAACACGAAAATTATGGATATTTTTTTAATTAGCAAATTTTTTAGATGAAAAATATAATATTTTACCAAGAAATACCGTAAAATACAACGGCAAAATTTTTTTTTTTTAAGTAGTCATAATTATAGAAAAAATGTGTCGTTTAATTTTTCTAAGAAAACTCATACAATATAAAGAACAATTCAAGTAACACTGTTTAAGTTTCAGAATTTTTCAACCAACCGAAACAGAGAACCGGCGAAAATTTTTCACCCCTCCCCCTTTGTACAAAAACACCATTGAGTGCATTTTGCTGAATAACTCTATCTTTATCTCCTTATAATGTGACTATCTTATATGAACATTAACCGATTCCATTATATTACATTTAATTTAATAATTTCCATACTTACATGTGTCATACTGTCCAATTTAGGAAACGCAGGGCAGTCATTTAGGTCAGGAAATGATCCCCCTCCCCCAGAAAAAAAATCATAAAAACATGTTTTTTTTTAGAAAACAATGATATCTAAAAATTGTGTCGTTTATTTCCTTCTAAAATCCTTATGTAATTTGAAGACCAATACTAGGTAACACTGTCTAAGTTTCAGAATTGTTCAACCGTCCAAAAGGACAACCGACATACTTTGTCATCACCCCTATTTTAAAACAAAAAAAAGTTGAAGTTGAAAGTAATAATAGAATGTACTGGAATAACAAGTGACTACCACGGTACCAAAGTAATCTCCCTTTGATTCTTAAAAATACGTTGAACAGATTTTCATTGTATTTTTCGGGGAGCTCATCTGATATTTTTTTCCCTTTCTTCCTACATACAAGTTTGTGTTTAATTCAACAAAAGCTATAACTACCACAGTACCATAGAACTCTGGGCTAAGCTACATGTTAGTGTAAAATGTCCGTCCCGTTTTGGAACCTTAGTTGACAGAGTATATTAGGGTAAAATGTACACACTGAGATTTAAAATTATATTTTTGCATAAAAAATCTGTGAAATCAAATCTCAATTGCATTGTAGTTGATGACATTTTTTACCTCTCACCAACTGTATTGGATAAATGTAATGACAAGATATACCGGCAGCAGTACATCTCCCTTGTCATTACATATTGTACATCTAATTCTACAACGCGTCTACCCTCGTTCCATCCATTGCTGACATGCATATCATTTTCGTCTATTGTTATTTCTGAACCAAAATCAAGCAGATTATGTGTACATGGTTCTGTAACCAATACAGAGGTTGTGGTCATGTAATTATGGGTCTAGAAAAAATGTGGTTTTCCGTTCACTATTTATCGATAATTTTCTGATAAATGAAGATCGTTGGATTGTTATCTTGTTTGCTATAAAGTAACCACGGCGACACCTATCTCTACCCATCGTTATATTTTTTTATACCAGATATTATCAGTAAATACTATTTAATAGAGACACTAAAAAATGTAAAACAATCATTAGGTCCTATCACTCAGCACAGCGTCCGTTTGGTAAACATTGTACATCTGTGTCAGCTAAACGTTTGAAATTGAAGCGAACTTTAAAAACATTTCACTGATCCCGGTAATAGAATAGAGTTACCTCCCTGTCGTGTTAGGTACCACCTTAAAGGACGTAGGGTTTTTGTAATATCGATTGCGACGTGTAAATATTCCGGATAAGTTACGTCACAGTAAACGTCATGTAATACAATCGTCGTTTTCATTATAGGATAAAACACTGTTTTCTAGGAAATTATCAATGTATAAACTCCGGCAGCTCAGTCACAAACTGAATAAAGTCCGAAGGACTTTATATAAAGTTTGTGAGTGAGCTGTCGGAGTTTATACATACATAATTTCCTAAAAAACACAGTGTTTAATCCTTACAATTCTTATTCTTGGACATCGTGCTTGTTTTTACTAAATACTATTAAAGAAATACACAAGGAGAGCCTCAAACAATGGACATACAATACATATGCGAATATAAACTGAAAAAAAATCCGCGAAATGTTATCGATGACTTTGGAACATAACCAACATGACGTCATTGACGTCATATGAAGACGTCCAGTTTGAAACGTAAAGATTAGACGTTATTTGGCTTCGTGTACGCTTCAAGTTTGATACAATTTAACTAAAATAAGTTTTCAAGGTAAGCTTTTTAATTATTTTGTGTATTGTTGTAAATATGACATGTATAATTTCACATTTTCAAGATGGCAGATCCTTCCAGCAAAACCCCTTAGTATCATTGCTCGTAGATTTATACGCGTGGAATGACCGGGGAACAACGTAGTCCGGCAAACGGAAATATTGATTTATAAATTCCTTTCGAATGACGTAGAATAAGTGACGATATCCAATCGGATTACGAGTTATTGATCAATTCTAGTAGGAATAGAATTATTTTCATTTAATAATCAGCGTAGTAACAATTTTCCTTAAAGGGAAACTTCGCGATTTTTTACATGTTAGCTAAATATGTTCCTGGTGATATAAAACACATATTCACAAAGTTTTATCGACATATTTCCACAAAAAACGAAACAAATCGCAAATTTGTAATTTTAATTTCTACTTGTTCCATCGGGTCGTGACGTTTTCGCCCGATAATGCATTGTGGGATTTAAATTTAAAGTCTGGGTTGCTGATGTTAAATTTGCTTCATTTAAAGCGCTCAGAGGACTGTAATTTAAATCTAATAACCGTCGGAAAATTAAATACTGAATTGAACAGATACGTACCATTTTGACAAACAACTATTTTAAATGAAAAAAATGTTTCATTTCCTTTATATTTATGTCACAGGAAAATCTACTATGTATCCATTTAGATAGGGGAATAATTGATGTGATGGTACTAACCAAACGAATCAACAAGATTTAACTGAAAATATATTTGATATCCAAAATTCAAGGAAAAATACAATATTCATTCACATATAGAAATAAATGACGACAGTAATAAACAATATGTCTATGACGAATTCTACGATATACTGACTTAACGTATTAAACTCATAACTAAATTTTAATATAGCTTTTAAATAAATACATTAAAGCATTAAATCTAACTGAATTGTTAGAACTTTAAAACACAAATTGAAATACCTGAAAATATATGGTAACGCTGTTAGGCGTCTTCCTATTCAGAGGTCCTGGAAGTTAATGAAAAAAATAAGAAAATCGCGGTGCGTATTTACACCTGGGTCTGCTCGAATAGTTTTTTTTTATTTTTTTTTTATTATTAATTTTCGTGACAAGCGTGCAAGTTAAAGTGTTAGAAGTGTTAGTATATAGTCGTCAGTCACAGTCATACGGCATGATGAATATAATGAAACGATGAATGAATAAATGAATGAATGAAACAAATAACATACATGTAACATCTATACTTTTTTTAATAGAAAACCTATTACGGTGACATTTACAACGGATAGAGTGTTTTACAACAGTCACATATATTCGCTATATAGGTGTAAAACCACTAATTAATTTCTTTAAGGTTTTCTACTAAATTTGTATTTTTTCGAGCCTACCTGGTTATTTTATCTTAAGTTTAACCTTTCCAAGACCATTTATGTAATAAAACGTACATGATTCCTCTACGTTCTGTCAAAATATCAGGGCATGTTTAAAATCTTGCAGTGAAATCCCATGCTACGGAAAACACCTACTCTAAACATAGTTCGGTCATCCCCAAGAAATTCAGTATGTATAGGTCATGCATCAAATCCTCCATAGAGGTATTAAAATACAAATATAAAGTCCATCAAATTTGGGCTCAAAATAATCCCTATATATTTAACTTTAATTATCAATTTTAATTAGTATATTCCATTCAGTAGTTGTCACTATACTACAAAGTGAAAGGAACATTTTTCTTGAAAAGGGACTACTTTCGTATATGTTCCAAGCTCTGATTGGTGAATTAGTGGTTTGACACCTATATATAGGATCCCTTTTACAATTATGTTCATTTTGTTTTACTGCTATTGTGCTGAAAAATATAATGGATAATGTTGACAACGCGTAACTTGTGTATTGATCTCTAGATTCTGTTTGACCTTATAATCATTATTCGGCATGTTGTTAAACGGTTTTTTTTTTATCTCCGCATGTAGATGTCCGCTTGAGTGCTTTCTAGCCGGATGATAAAATTATACAGGTGTAAAATTCAAGGTGACCGGATTAATAAAATGGGAATTTAAATACACACTATTTGCTTTCCAAGACGAGTTGGTAGATCGTTTATTATTTATTAAAGATAAACTATTTTTAAAGCATTAGAATAAATATAATGTTGAAATAGCAGGAACAATTATAATTGTAATTATGTTTTAGATGATAAAACAGTATACACCATCCTTGAAATTATACGTTTCCATTATGAGAGGCGCCAAATTGGCCTAACTACATAGCTGTCTCGTCATAATTAATATGTATTCTTAATTTTAACGATCGATGTTCATAAAAGATATTTTAATTTTAAATCAAATGATTTAGGCCGAAACGCTTAGGCAACTATTATAACTTTTTTGTTCCAGTATTATTATAAATACTGTTATAGTGACAACCGGAACCGTTAAGCCATAATGAAAGCGGGAGGTTTGGCGCTTTAAAATCCGATTCAACCCACCATTTGTTTTTTAGAAATGCCTGTACCAAGTCAGGGTCATTATGGTTTTCACAGTTTTCCGGTTGTTGACTGATTTTGTCTGTTTGTATGATTATGAGTTTTGACTTTCCCTTTGGAAGATTGTTCGGAGTTCGGTAATTTTGTTATTACCCTTATTTAGAAATGGATTTTTCTTTTTAACAATTAAAAACAAATGATTATGATTTTACTCAATCATTATTTTAACAGTCGATGTTCATAATAAAAGATGTTTTAATTAATTTAATTTTAATCAAAGGATTATGATTTTACTCAATCAATATTTTAACAACCAATGTTCATAAAATGTTTTTAATTTATTTCATTTAATCAAATAATTATCATTTTACTCGATCAATATTGCGTAATGAGCTTAAATCCACTCAGGAAGTCGCCAGGCAGAATATACAAGTGTCATTTTACATCCGGTTGACGAGACTCTGATCGAATACCTGAATACATGTGTCACAATCTTTGGCAATAATCAGAAACGCAATGCACATTTTGTGACCCGTTTACAGAGTGCGATCATATAAATATTATCATTAAAACAATGTTGCCCCGTAGTATAGGCCTATTTCGATTTTTCTTTTTAACAGGGTCAGGAAAACGAAATAGGCTTTTGCCATACCCTTGTCGGGTTAAACAACCATACGCCTGACAAGCCATATCGACAATGAATGAGGACCCCGGTTTGTCACGCTTGTTTTGGGGCGTGGTGGTATTTAGACATCACGTGATAATTGGTATCGAGATGCTATCAAAATGGCGACATCCATCTATCGTTGACCGAATTATAAAATCGATTTAATTCTCTTATCCAGCATAATAAAACGCTAATATACATATAAACGTCCATATTTATACATCAGGAAAAAAATATAAAAAAATATTTGTTTTGCGAAATTTCCCTTTAAATACATGTTTTATAGATGTGCTTTAAAAGCTGCCTTCTTCACAAATTAATTTGTATTGTTTATCTGCTGAAATATCTAAACAACAACGTTACCGTAGCATTTTACATGTGTAGACCCTCTCTACTGCTTTTTTGATAATAAACATAGAAGCAGGGCCGTCTTAACAGCATCACGGGCCACGGGAAAAGCAGTGCACTGGGGCCCATACCTACACAACCACTCATAGGAATAAAACTGTAAATGTATATAAAATTAAACATATATATTTTATTGGTATTTCCGACAAAGTCAGTGTTTAAACATTAGAAAAACATACAGCACAAAACATACATAGATAAGCATGGGGCCATATGCTCCTGGGCCCCCAGACAATTGCCCAGCGTGCCCATGTGCTAAGACGGCACTGAATACACACCCCTCCTACAGCCCTCCAATGTTAATGTTAAAGACTTACAGACCACGCTGGA
>MJUT01014364.1:61952-73003 GCA_002080005.1 Gigantidas platifrons | reverse complement strand
AAAGAAATGTTATTGAAAATAAATATGTAAACATAAAGTTAAAAGGGAGGGGGGGGGGAGGGATTTCATATCACAGGCGCCTGTGGGGGCACCAACAAAGAGTCGGTTTTCAATCAATGTTGTCTGAATTTCCCACTAATACCATAGTTACAAGATTACCAAGATGTGCCACCTTTTATATAGAAATATTTTATTTTGTCTTCATTACCTTGTCTTGTCATATTTTAATTGCAATGAATAAATGCATTTGGTATTTTGGACTTGTCCTTCATAATAGCGTATCCTGTGTAAAACATGGATTTCTATTCTAATTTTATAATAAAAATTGAAAACTGAAATGCAGCCCAAATTGTACCTATTCATTCATCAGAATATTTTTCTATTATTAAAATGTCTCCAGATAAATCTTGGTAAAATAAATTACTATCTTTTACATTCAAATTGGGAAAGCAAAACATATTTAGTAAATTCATAATTTGTGTAGGCAAATCTCAAATTGAAGCAGGGCATTATAGAAAGATACAAAGAGAGGGAAGGGTCTGTATTAATAATATTGATTAGGAGTATCATTTCTTCTAAATTATTCATTTTCAAATAGATATATAAACACCATTTTGATAAAGTAAAACAAAAGTTTAAAACTTTACCATTATTGATAAACTAAAAAGTCCTTTAAATCCAATTAACATCCTTTATAGTGCACATCATTTTCTAGAATTGAGGACACTGTATACTTATAAAAATTAACATGTAGTGTATGCCTTTTGTATTGTATGAATGTTCGAGTGGTTTTGTCGCAATGTGTATAAATATTCACCATTCACTAACAACCTAACTATAGAAAAATAAGAAAATAAAACAACTCATTTGTCTGGATTATTTTAAGAATCCAAATTAAATTAGATACACAAGAGTAAAACTGAGGCCTCCAAAGCATGTGTTGTCTGTTAACTTGGGTTTCAGATCCACAAAAAAAAAACAAACAAACAAACAAAGCAAAAACAAATGAGTGTGTATTCAATTCATACACCATGTTGATGCCACCAATTTTCTATAATCTTAAAACCAGATATTTTGTAAAGATCCACACAATGCACATTCCAGCCAAATTTGCTTACAAATGCTTCAACTGTTTCAGATAGGAATAATCGTGAAATATTTTTCCATTAGGGTCCTATATTAAATTTGTACTCATGATCATCTTGGATTTCTGATTGTCAGAGAAAAAAATATTTTTTTAAGGGACCATCCAACGATTACTCATGTTCAGTTTGGGATCAATCAAATATATAGTTTCTGAGACGAATTACTTTTTATTTATTTGTCCTGCATCTTAGATTTCCATTGGACAAAAACAAAACTTTTTAAGAGAGTCAAATATGACACATTCCTACAAAATAATATGTTCATCCCACGTGTGGTTTCAGAGAAGATTTTGAAATGTCAGCATCAGAAAGAATTGATGGTAGCAGCCATGTTGAATTTCTGAATCAAAAGAATCAAAACATGTAATGTTGAAAATCACCCATGTAATATTTCTACCATGTTTGGTTCTAATTGGGCCTGTGGTTAGTAAATAATAGTTTTAAATGTTTATGGACGAAGATGGATGCTAAGTGATGGCAATAGCTAATTTTTGTTTTAATACTTGAAAACAATTATTTGTAAAATAATTTATTGTATTATTTCCATTATAAACTACAGAAAATATTCTTATTAGTGTCATAAGTTTGATGAAAATCCAAAAATATTTTACCAGAGAAAGTGTGTTTTTAAAGGAATAAATAGGGTAATTTTCAACAGTTGACATATTTCTGTCACAAAAGTGTAATTGCAATGAGATGTTTGTTGGATACTTTTTTTTATACTAAGGTTTAGTATATCACAAAAAATAAACCTAATTTTAATTCTAATATGACATCCTTCTTTCGCTTTGTGAACAAACGAGCGATTTATCGATTGGGTATAATCTCATTAGTACATGTACAGGTGCATGTGACCGACTTTCCCGTCGTAAATGTACATGTTGGTGAATCATCGTCTCTTCGAATTTGGCAGCATAAATTGTGTGCGACATATTCCGTAAACGTAAATATCAATACTTCCGTATTTGTACTCTTAGACATATCAGGATCGAAATAATTCATGGAAGCCAAAATGTGCTTTGAGTTTTAACATGGGTTGGCGGATATTAGTATTTTATCCCGAGCCAGAGGCGAGGGATAAAATCTACTAATATCCGATGTTAAAACTCAAAACACATTCTGGCTTCCATGATTTAATTTTTAATTAGATTATGTTAACTTTTCCATGTGATGGAACATAAACAAGTTCCTTGTGTATGGAGAATATCATATTCACAACAGCAAGCATCAATTGTTCGGAGTGGTCATTGGTGTACCCTGTTGCAATGCATTTTTTCTGACCCTATCCCAAGCCATGACCTGCATTTCCAACACCAGATGGTATTGTCCCCCCTTTTTTGTGTTCAGTGAGTGGTGATTGATATTGGTGGAATTATTGACCATTACTGTTTTAACTTTCTTTTCATAATCCTCTACTTCTTTTTTCCTGCACAGCCATTATCCAAATACCACCTTTCAACCATCAATTATTGATTGTAAACTTAATTCTCATCATGAAAATATAAAAAAATGTATATAGTTGAAATACTGCTTACTTGATATTAAAAAAATAATCAATCAACCATTCATGTCAACCAAATTTGTTGGATATGATCCAACTTTTCACGTGCACAAGGTATGCATATTCATATGGATTCATGTGACACATTAAACAAAACATACTTTCAGCAAACCAATTATTTTCATTGATTGATATGAAAAGAAAGTTTATAAACAGTGATAATCATAAATTCCATCAATATCAATAAAGCAATTACCTTTCATCTTAACTGAACTTGAGCTGTTGTGGTCGTATGGTATTTGAATTTACAACTACCTGTGCAATCGTTGCCTATCACCACTTAAGTTGTGAGTTTGAACCCCATTCATGACGAGGTGTACTCTATAAAACATTATGTGATACAGTTTGTCAGTGACTTTCGTCAGGTCTGTGCCACAGACTGTGGATTTCTCTGGGTACTCCAATTTCAGCCACAAAAGAAGTAACTGAAATATTTTTGAAAGTGGTGTTAAACACCTAACCTCCAATGGACAAATGATGGATGAAAAGTTTGTGTATAACATAAAACACCTTTGGGTCATAACGTGGCATATCTTTACAAGTACCTATAACACTACAACAATATTGTTATACACTGTACACATAACATGTTATTAAACAATGTCCTGAAAAAGAAACAACTTCACTTTCAAATTTTTTATTAACAATGAAATTAAATTATCTCCATGTTCTCAAAATTATGTTTCCGTGTTTACTGCATCTTAATATGCACATGTAGGTATGGCTGAATCCTGATTTCTTGTCTGAACTGAAAACTACAATTATTCATGTGTTTCTGAATCATTAAATAAATATTCAATCACTTAATTCATCACATCTTTCTGTCTTTGATCACTGAATATTGAATCCAAAATATCCATACCATTGTATTCTTAGGATTTATACATGAAAAATCGCAAGTAGACTATGAGGAATCAAACACTTTGTTTTACATCATATCCATTTTTGTATATAGGATAATCTTGTATGATGTGTCCTGTTCACTACCACATATAATACACACAGACTACACAATACAAACAGCTCCAAAATTCTATTTTATCGATTACTTCTGATCATGTAAATGTACGAGTATATATCTGGGTTCTTTCTAAGTCAAATATTCCTGTTCCTTTAAAATGTATGCTGATTCTTCTGTGGTATTTAAATCTTTTTTTAGTTCAAATCATCCAGTTTGTTTTTCTTTGTGTTAACTTTGAAAAAAAAAATACCAAGTTAGTCAAAGGACTCACTGTACATGTATCAATCTAAATTTAATAGACAATTTCAACATTTCCACCTTAAATTATGCATTTGTACATGCTTTTAATACAACCCCTTTATATATCATCAAATTGTATAGCAAAACTATTATCGTCACCAATGGATGTGAAATATTAATAATAGGACACTGAACTTCTCAACAAGTAATCATGGTAACATTTGACGATGTTTTAGAGATTTTTATGTCCTAAAAAGATAATCTGATTTGTTTTTGGTTTTGTGTTTTTGTTTCGTATGATGAAGAATAACATTATGGCTCGGAGGGAGAACATAGCCCAACACCCAGTGCCTGATTTACCTGTAGGCTCGATGGGCTGAAGCCTAGGACCTCAAAATTTAGGGGGCCTCCGGTCAAGGTGTATTATATCTTTAACGCTGTTATTGGACTTTCATGCGTATGCTGTCATAACGTACTGTACTTTCTAAGCAATCCTTCAGTAGTTTTCGTTACATAGTTGCACTCCATTTCAGAATATTGCAGAATTTTAAACACCCTCATCATCTTTGCCTTTATTGAAATTGATTAAACACACTTCCATGTTCCTCCAGTCGTGAAGGTGGGGAATTGGGAGGGGCCTCACAAGTGGATTAGCCAAGGGCATATCTTTATCAATCAATCATCTTTATTCTCAATAACCATATACAACGGTACAGAGAAGACATAAATATACAATAACAAATACATAATAGATATACACATATATACAGTATACACAACAGAGACAGCCTAGAGAACAAACTATTTATCTATATGTCGTATAAATTTACATAATTTTTCTAAATTTTGTTTGTGATAAGCACTCATGATTTGCTTGAATTTAAGAATATTTGGTCTTTCTCGTAAATTTGTAACAATGAATCTATTTCTAAAGTTTGAAAAATGTTCACATTCCATTATGTAATGGTATTCATCTCCAATAGTTATATTGTCACAGTTTGTACATATTCTATTGACACGGTCGATATCATTCCACCGGCCAGTTTCTATAGGTAATTTATTGTTCGTAGTTCTGAATTTGCATAGGGTATAAATATCTTTGCCTTCAAAAATTCTAAAGTAGTTTTCAAATTCGAAATTTTCTTTAGATATTCTATAATTCAATGCTTTTGGAGATTGTTCTATTTAGGAGTAGCAGCCTTGTTTAAATTGATCATGCAGGCGTAATTTGATACTAGAAATTAACCAATTAGAATTTGGAATATCTTGATTTATCCAAATATTAAAGCAGCCTGTTTAATCGAAAAGTTCTTTTAAATATTTAATCCAGACGAAGTGAACATTTTCTTCAATAGAAAGCGTGTATAAAGGTTTATATGATAAGTACGAGAGTTTTGTTTCTTTCCCCAATATAAGTCTGGCCCAAAATGACAACATCCTTATTTTTATATCAATTTCGATAGGAAATCGTCCAAGTTCCCCATAAATCATATAATTTGGTGTCGATGATTTTAATTTCAATAGTAATTTACAAAATCGTAATTGTATTTTTTCTAGACAATCAATATTTTTGCTAAATTCCCAAATTTCTGACCCATAAAGAAGTATAGGTTTAACCATTTTATCAAATAGTTCGAGTTGACATTCAACAGATAAGTTATGAGTGCGTCCTCTTTTTAAAACTTCATACATAGCCTGTTTTGCCTTTTCTGCTTGCTTTGTGATTGCTTTATTGAAATTACCAGTTCTGTTTAAAAGTATTTCGAGGTAATTAAATGTGTTTACAATTTCTATTTCAGATCCATTTAATGAAAAATGTATATCTTCAAGAGGCCGTCCTCTAGAAAAAAGGAAATTTTAGATTTTTCTACATTTCTTTTAGTTTCCATTTTTGGCAGTATTCTCCAAAAGCGTTCATTTGAGCTTGTAGATCTTCGCGTGATTCAGCCATAATAACAGTATCGTCTGCATACAATAGAACGAAAAGTTTCAAATAAATATTTAAATTTTCTTAAATTTTTTCTGAAATTGTTTTAAGACCTGGTAGGTTTTCCTTTTCCCAAGAAACTTTGTAAATCGCTTAAGAATAATGCAAACAGAAAAGTGACAGATTTTCACCTTGTCTCACTCCCATATCACAAGAAAAGTAATCTGATTTACAATTATTATAATTTATTCAAGATTTAACATCATTATAAGTTATATCATGAAGAAGAGTATGAAAATACCAAGGGAGGTAATCAGAATCTGTATATCGAAGAAGAACAGACAACAAAATGGACAAAAGAAAAAGAACAAAAGGACAAACAACGATCTACAAAACATACATATTAGACTAAAGATCGAGTAACACAAACCCTACTAATAACCGGAAGTGAACTCAGGTGCTCCGGAAGGGTGAGCAGTTCCTGCTCCACTAGTGACACCCGTTTTTGCATGAAAATCTGATAACCGTATTTTGTGTTTTTTAATGTTTGTTCTGTAGAAGTAAGCAGCAATTTATTTGGATGTCTTGTGTATATCAGGTAGCATTATGGACTGACCAGTTCATTTTTTTGTTTTGATGTGTTGTGTATATCAGGTAGCATTATGGACCAACCATTCACTCGTTTAGGGTGGGGGAGATTCAGAAATATCTGCGCGAAACAAATAATTGAGATTGCATATTCAATCTTTTTTTTCAAATATCTCGTTGAAAACTGCGGAGGTAGATTTTTTGCATTTTTCAGGTCAGTTAATTTTTTTGTACTGTAATCGTATTATTTTGAGTACTAAATAAGGGGTCAAATAATATTTTGTTATCGACCGAATAAAACTTTTCTGTTATCTGATGATAGAAAGCGGTAGAAAAATGCAACAGTATAAACGCGTCCATGATAGAAGACATCCTTTCAAACAATTAGACCGGCATTTTATTTTATTTTTTAGAACAATTTGTTAGTTGTTTTCTACGTTTTTGACATTGCAAGATAAACACAGTATGCGCACATTGTTGGTAAAGATACAACTTGTTTGCACTCGATGCAAAATCGACCAGAAAAGCTTGTCACATGCTCGCTCGTACAATTAAGTTGTACCTTTTACTGATAATATATATGGGTCATTATCAAAATACACGCACTTTTCCCTGTTCATATTTTGGTGACATCAAATATTTTTGTTCCCGTTTTGCTTTAGTCTATTAGTTTTTCCTACATTACAATGCCATATTCACATAATATGCAGTCGGGAAAACCACCATGAAAATAAATATTTCTAGATATGTAGCACCCCCTCATACCTTTCAGTCCGTGGTGTTACCAACATAAAATTATTCTTTTTAGGAAAATGAAAAATAATGTTAATGTAAAAAGTGATTACATACATAATATACAGGGACATTATGCATAATTTAGGATATTTTCTTTGTGGCACTAGTTTTTTTTTCACAATACTTGGATATGTAGTTGTGGAGTCCCATTTAAGCTGCATTATGAAACAAACAGGTTTTCATAATTGTATTTTGTTTCATTTAATATAAAGAAAAGATGACTTATACATAGTTATCAAAGTCTACTTTATTCAACTATAATATTATTTACTTCAATTGTGTCATTTATCCTTTTTATGAAACAATTTACATGAGGTAACACCATTGACAAGAGGTAACACCACAGATGACAAAAAGTAACACCAGGGACATCTTCATGAATGTAAACATTTAATTTAAGAAAAAAACCACAACTATCAACCTATATTTTTTGTTTTCTTCAATGTTTTCAGTACAATATTCATTTTTTCAACATATTGGTTTAATGCATGAAAAATATCAGTTTTGTCCATGGTGTTATGAAGATATGTCCATGGTGTTATGAAGATATGTCCCTGGTGTTACCAGGTATAAACAGTATACTCCCATCAGCTTGTTAAACTATATCTTATAGGTAAATGACGATGTTTGAACAATTTATCTGCATAGGTTAAAGAGCAATATTTTGTTCTGAATATTACTGTTTATGGAATAATGTGTTTATTCACAATTGTAATGCTAAATGTCTGTGGTGTTACACAATCTCTATGGTAACATCATTGACAGTAACACCACAGACAAACGGATAAGTATTTTCAGGATAAAAGGAAAATAATTTCTCCCTTACTATATTGTATATGTATATCCTGTGAAGAATACCAAATGTACTGTATTGTTTATTTTTATATTTTGTTCAATTCTTAGAAAAAAAAGTAGTGCGAAGTACACCACAGACATAATATTTATATACTATACCAATCACACGTACTTTTTCGGCTCTACATTAGTTTATGGATCACTTTTGTTTTTGTCGTCTGCACATGTCATGAAACAGGAAATAAGCAAAGGGAGAAAATATGTTTGCTTCAAATATGACAAGAAAGATAACTCTTACCCAGCCTTAATAAGAAAGGTAACATCACAGACATAAAATTCTATAACAGCAGGTTTAGGCTAATTTTCTTTTTAAATTTCAATATATATCAAGCAAAAATAATGTTGTACTATTAGAGTTTCAGGAATAGTCCAAAAAATATAAAGATCGAATAAAATCATTACATCTGAATAGCACAATTGACCAGAAGTAAGTCATTCTGGAAAAATAACACGTGAAAAAACAGGTCTTCGTGTAGCAAGTATAAATTCATAATTGGACCAATCTGGATTTACATGGTAAAACTATAGAAAGCTGATGTGCCTTCATGCAAAACATGTTTTCTCCAATCAGTTTGGTTGATATTTGTCTTTTAATTGCGTAATAACAGAACAGTGCGTGTATTTTGGTAATGACCCATTTACACAATTATATGATAAAATTATCAGACAGTTATCATATTTTTATGGGAATCAGTCTTTCTTACATTTAATGATTTTTTTCTAAATATCGAACACAAATGTTGTTTTTATAAGTAGTGGTGTAATGGTTAGTGTTCTCGCCTCGAGTATGATAGATCGTGAGTTCGAGCCCTGGTCGGGTTAAATCAAAGACTATAAAATTGGTATGTCTTGCCTCTCCGCTAAGCACGCAGCATTAAGGAGTAAGAGCAAAGACTGGTTGGCTCGGAATCAGAATAATGTGTCTGAGTGGACCGACATGTCTATCCCCGGACAGTTAATTCAGTGAGCTAGCACTTTAAAAATCCAACTAAGCGTGTTGGTCTAGAACAAAGCGCACCTCATCATCATTTCATTGAAAATTAACCTGTTCTCGCCTTGATATAGCTGAAAAATTGCTAAATTGGCGTTAAACAACAATTACTCAATCACTCTAAGTTGTGGAGACAACTGTTGTTTTTTTCCGGTTAATTATATTGTGCCTTTGATAATATGTTTTGTCGCTGAGCTTCACAAGTGTAAAGGGCCTGGGTGGCTCAATGAGTTAGGTCGTTGGACCTAACAGCTCATACAAGCATATCACCAATACGGTATGGGTTCGCTCCCGGCTTTGTACATTACGAAAAAGGTGCACTCGACTCGCAGCCGCGAGTGATGAAGTTTACCAGTTGCTTGCCCTTGGTCGGTGGTTCTCTCCGGGTACTCCGGCTTCTTCCACCACTAAAACTGGTCGCCATGATATAGCTGAAATATTGTTGGAAGTGGCGTAAAACACCAAAGTTTCAAATTCAATTCAAATTCACAAGTGTAAGTTATGGTGAGTGAGTGATAGTTTTTGAACACAGACATGTATATAATATGTGCGTTAGGGATATCGATATTGTCTCGTTCTACGATTTTTATATTGCATTCTGAAACTGTTCCGACAGAGTGGTGTTTTTTATTTTCATTTTATTACGAGATGGCTAAGGTTTCTATTCATAAAAAAAGTCAAAATCACAAACTAATGTTACAACAGAAAACATCAGCAATTGATAAAGGAAACTATTCCTACACTTGATTTCACCCCCGGTTTTTAGTGGGGGTCGTGTTACTCGATCTTTAGTTTTATATGTATGTTTTGTCGATTGTTGTTTTTCCTTTTGTACTTTTTCTTTTGGCCATTGTGTTGTCTGTTCTTCTTCGATATACGGTATCTGATTGCCCCTTTGGTATCTTCAAACTCTTCTAACAGAGGATATTACAAGTCTGTAACAAATAATCAATAAATATTGTCACAGCAATATTTCTCTCCCTATATTCTAATCATAAATACCCCCTCTTTCTTTGTATTACACACCTCCTGCTATATACAGCATCAATCGGCAATGTTGAAAATAATCATAAATACTCCCCATTCCCCTTTCTTTGTCTCGCACACCTCCTGCTATACAGCACCAAACGGAAATGTAGAAAATAATCATACGTATCCCCTCTTTCTTTGTCTCGCACACCTCCTGCTATACAGCACCAATCGGCAATGTAGAAACTAATCATAAGGATATCACCAACGTTCCGATGGGCCACAGCACAGGATCTCATAAAACGTTCCGATGAGGCACAGTACAGCATATCAACAATGTTCCGATGAGGCATAGTACATGAAATCACCAACGTTCCGATGAGGCATAGTACATAATATCACCAACGTTCCGATGAGGCACAGTATAGGATATCACAAACATTCCGATGAGGTACGGTACAGTACATCACAAACATTCCGATGAGGCACAGTACAGGATATCACCAACATTCCGACGAGGCACAGTACAGGATATCACCAACAGGGTTTTCATGTGATTATGTTCAAGTGTGTGAATTATTATAACTTTATGTATAAAGTGTATTAACAGAATGTATAAATGTCTTAGGTGTTTGATATGAATTTGATAATTTTATTGGTTCGTACTAACCGCATGAATAGGATTATTGTATATCTTATGAATATATTTATATACCATTTTTTGAAACAGAAGTTGCTATATGATTTGTGTGTCGTTAACATTAACAATTCCTTTTCTGTTCCGTTATAATTACCCCCTCCCTTTGTTTTCCATTTACTATTATGCTCTGAATATAGCTCTGTCACATATGCTGTGTCATAACATTAACATACCACAGATAGATAGGCGAGATTATGTTGCCTGTCTGAGTCTGATCGTAATGGTGACGAGATCATACTCTCTGTCTGGATCTCACCAACGTTCCGATGAGACACAAGACAGGATCTCACTAATATTCCGATGAGGCATAACACAGGGT
>MJUT01014364.1:40534-58655 GCA_002080005.1 Gigantidas platifrons | reverse complement strand
GCACTTTTTGCCGGTGTTTGATTTTATTTCTCACTTTTGTCAGCTGTTACCTAACTGTTTTGTTTACATTCCCGATCGAGCGTTTTCCCGCAAATTTTGTTTCCATTGCTGAAGTAAATATTCAATTTATTCATATGCATCCGTGTCTTGGCAGTATTTTAAATGTATTTCATAATAAAATACAATGTATTTAATAAATATATGATAAATGTAACTCAACACTACACCTGTGGCTGTGAAAAAAATATTTGAATTTGGTCAAAGGGAGGTGTTAGTTACTAACAAGGGAGAGCACTCTATTATTTACTCAAAGTAAACAAACATTGACTTGAAAGTCATACACCGTGAAATATGAAAGGTGCACGATAGTTAAATTATTAGCTAGCAGAATAGTATACAGACATTAATTTAAAAATACTTATGTAATAGAATCGTGGTTTTATTGGTGAAGCATGGAGAACTGGGGGCAGTTGACATAAACTGTACAGCATGTATTTGCCGGTAAAACGCACGTGATTTTTTTGTCTTGCACTAGTGCAAGATAAGACAATCTCACATCGCTAAAAATAGGAACTGGTCTGTCTCAAAAGTGAGAATACGTGATCTCACTAACATTCCGATGAGACAGGCCACACAATCTCACCTATCTGTCCATGGTATGTAAATGTCATGTCAGATCATATTTGACAGAGTTATATTCAGAGCATTATAGAAAATGAAAAAAGGGAGAGGGGGAGGAAAATTACAAAGGAACATAAAATAAATTGTTACTGTTAACGACACACAATTCATATAGCATCTTCTGTTTTATAAAATTGTGTAAAATATATTCAGAAGAATACTATAATACTGTTCATGCGGTTGGTACGCACTAATCAAATTCATATCAGACGCCTGAGGCTTATATACACATTATGTTATTGCACTTTATTTGTATATATATATATATATATTCATAATAATACACACACTTGAACATGTATAATCACATGAAAACCCTGTTAAAACTTTCACAAACTAAATGCATTGTGGGTAAATATCTGCACACGCATACCAGTAAGTCTTGATGTCATTAAAATAGTGTCTATATATACAGTGGTTAAACGTATGATTTGATGTGATCTGATTTATTGTGTTTAACGCCACTTTCAGCAATATTGTAGCTATATAATGGCTACCAATTTTAGTGGTGGAAGAAGCCTTAGTACCCGGAGAGAACTACCGACCATGGGCAAGCAACTGGTAAACGTTATCACTTGCGGCTGTGATTCGATTACACCATTTTTGTAATTTACAAAGGCGGGCGCGAACCCACGCTTCTTGGTGATAGGCTGGTATGAGTTGTTAGGTAATCAAACTACCTAACTCACTGAGCCACCCGAGATCTTTAAGCGTATGTATTGGTCTAAAACATTTGCAGCCGAGTACTATTACCTTAAAGAAAGAAATCTTGATTTTGTTATCTTATTTATTATCTAAGCCATTTTAATCATTAACGTTATCTTTGGAGACATTCTGTGGAACTTGAGAATATATGAGGTTGTTATGTGAGCCCAGTGTATTAATAGACGGTGAAGATAAGGACGGATTTATGTTTCCTTCTGAATATTTTACTTTCTTTTTTCTACATTTATCTGTAAGTTTTATAAAAAGAGTTTTCAAACATCCTGTGTTGTTTTCTGGACCGCATAATCCCATTAACAGCGTGATCACTCCGAGAGAAAATAACAAAGAGAATCCGATGGTACAAAATATAAATACACCAAACTGCATGAAAAATTGCAATACCGCAAAGAATATAAATGCTGATACTCCTAGAGTTGTACGTGCGCCAGAAAATACGGAAGCACCCATTTCTTTTAACATGTCACGTGTTCTATTTAATCTATCCTTGTGTAGTGATAAATGATTTCCTTCCGCCAAATGTACAACGTAATCTACGGCTAATCCTACCACCAAACCCATGTTCAGAGATTCAAGGAGCTGAAATATAATATGGAATCATGATTTTATTTGTGATATCTGAAAAGTTTGACGATATCAAAGACAATACATATACAATTGTCAAAAGAAAAAAGACAAATAATGATCTACGAAACATTACGCAGAAAACTAAAGTTCGTTCAAAACGAACCCCATAAAAGTCGGGAGTGAACTCATATGCTCGGGAAAACTAGCGGCAGAATATTTGCTGTAATGATATTTGTGTGACAATAGAGCTATAGATTGAGCCCGTTTTTAAACTTCAGGAGTTACAACCCCAACTGAGGTCGGGCCCTTTAGATACTATTATCTCAATTGTTGAGTTCGTGATATAAGTACATTGATACCATTCGATTCAATAAATATTTGTCTAGAAGTTTCTAGATCAAATTGTCTTTTAATATTTGTATTTACGTCCTTAAAACGGGATATTAATGCATTTGTCTTTAAACTCCTTCCTTTGTACCGCCATATTAACTACGATATATAAATAGAAATATAAAATGGACTTTGGACGGAGGATTACTTTACACACGCTTATCTGGAAATTACGTGTCGGATTTTTCTTTCAATTATATTAACTTTATCAATAGCGTTAGATGTCATGGTTATAATTTTCAAAGCAGCTGTGAACAATATTTCAGTTATATCTTGGCAGTCAGTTTTATATGTGGAGGAAACTGGAATACCCGCAGAAAACCACTAACCTGTCGCAGATCACTGACAAACTTTATCATATAATGTTGTATCGAGTATACCTCGCCTCATCGGGATTCGAACTCACAACGTTAGTGGTGATATCCTCTGATTGCACAGATGCCTATAAATCCAACTGCCATACGATCACGAACAAAACGGCCCCATCTATTTATCAATATACTTGTAAAATTATAATCTCCGACGACGGGATTTGAACTCACACCACTGATACACTGCAGCACCAATCGCTTAGCCTTATGTCCAGCGCCTTAGACCACTCGGTCACATCCGATATATAGATATAACTTCAATAGTCAAATTTATAATTTTATATTTTACATTATAGCTTCGGAAATGTTAACATCAAGATAAATAAGTTTACCATGAGATTAAAGTAAAACAATAAACACATATACATAACACATACTCCTAGTTTACCATGAGATTAAAGTAAAACAATAAACACATATACATAATACATACTCCTAGTTTACCATGAGATTAAAGTAAAACAATAAACACATATAGATAATACATACTCCTAGTTTACCATGAGATCAAAGTAAAACAATAAACACATATACATAACACATACTCCAAGTTTCCATCCGACAAGGGGAATAACTCCAACCACACATACTGTTGTACAACAAATTGACAATGTAGCAAAAAAATCCAATAATGACGTTCATCGTTGTCAAGGTGATGATAGGGAACGCTAATGTCACTCCAATAATAATTCCTTGAATGGCGTTGTCAACTAAACTCTGAAATATAGGAATTATATACAGTAAAACACATCTGAAAAACATACATGCATGACTAAATATAGAAATGACCGGTTTAGACAGGGTACATTTTCAAACCTTTCAATCTTTGAGACTACACTAATCTTCCATAGAAATGTGCTTAGAGAAGTTTATGTGGAATATTGTCAGTATGAAATACAATTCTTTAGTTTACTATCAATTCTATGAGATCAAATGGCGGCTTCTAATGAAGGATGAAATTCCCGAAAACAATAGTGTATTGTATAATATCCGTAGAGGAATACACTGGGATTACATTTATATTTGATGCCCCGTCCTCTCTTTGCCCCCCCCCTTTTTTTATTTTGCCGCATTGGCTGTAGTTTTCATAATTCCCACGTTCTGACATTTTCAGTATTTTAATTCGTTTTTTAAAGTTAGAATTTCAACCCAAAAACATATAAGTAACCTGGACTATTGTTTGTATTTCCGTAAATATATATGTGTTCATGCCTTGTACATCTTGTTTTATCAATCTGTAATTATTAGCTGGAGTTACTAATGAGGAATATAAGGGCCCGTGTGACTCAATGGGTCAGGTAATTAGATTATCTAACAACTCATACAAGCCTATCACCAGTACGACGTGGGTTCGCGCCTGGCTTTGTAAATTACAAAAAGGGTGTACTCGACTCGCAGCCGTAAGTGATAAAGTTTATCAGTGGCTTGCCCATAGTCGGTGGTTCTCTCTTGGTATTCCGGCTTCTTCCACCACTAAAACGGGTCGCCATGATATAGCTGAAATATTGTTGAAAGTGGCGTTAAGCACAATAAATCAAATCAAATCAACCAATAAGGAATAATAACGGTATGTAGACGTATGATTACAACTTCAACTAAGAAAAGATTGATGATAGCACAGGGGTAATCAGAAGCTGGAAATCGAAGAAGGACAGACAATACAATGACAAAAGAAACAAGACAAAAGGACAAACAACAATCTACAAAACATTACATAGAAAAATAAACATCTAAGAACACAAATCCCACTAAGAACTGGGGGTGACCTCAGTTTCTCTTGAAGGTGAAGAAATTCCTTCTTCACATTTGTACCCGTCGTGTTACAAATGCGGCGAAAATTCATGAATGAGGAAAAGAATGGACTGTGATTACGAGAACGGAACATATGTGACACAGAAGTATTGTAGCTGCTAATATAATCTAATAAAGCACCAGTGGTGTTGAAATCCATGGGACCATCTCTTTTTTGTTCGAATTAACGGATTATTTGAGTAATTAGGGAAATGCAGTAAGCTATTACCATTGAATTAACGGGCTTTGTCTGCAATATAAAGATAACCTTACATTGAGGTAACGAGCTTTGTCTGTAGTATAAAGATACTAGTAACCTTACCTTGAGGTAACGAGCTTCGACTTGTCAGTATAAAGATATCCTTACCTTGAGGTAACGAGCTTAGACTTCAGTATAAAGATACCCTTACCTTGAGGTGACGAGCTTCACCTGTAGTATAAAGATAACATTACCTTGAGGTAACGAGTTTCGACTGCAGTATAAAGATACTAGTAACCTTATCTTGAGGTAACGAGCTTCGACTTCAGTATAAAGATAACCTTACTTTGAGGTAACGAGCTTCACCTGCAGTATAAAGATAACCTTACATTGAGGTAACGAGCTTCGTCTGCAGTATAAAGATAACCTTACCGTGAGGTAAGGAGCTTCGTCTGCAACATAAAGATAGCATTTCATTGAGGTAACGGGCTTCACCTGGCGTATAGAGATGGCATTACTTTGAGATAACGAGCTTCGTCGCGCTTCGTCTTTAGTATAAAATAACATTACCTTGAGGTAACGAGATTCACCTGCAATATAAAGATAACCTTTCCTTGAGGTAACAAGCTTCACAGGCAGTATAAAGATAAACTTACCTTTTGTACATAAAACCAATGCCAGAAATGATATGTCAGTTGGAAGCCGTTCTTCAGACCAGATGGCATTTTCGACATCTACAAATACATTTCAACAGGTTTACTGATTATGTAAGTTATGTTATTACACATTGAAGAAGCTGAACTACTAGTCCTTCATACAGTAATCAAGAGTTCATGTCGTGTAATGTATTTATATCTTACATCTGTCGATGGCAATGCATAGTATCTAATATTCAAATTATAGTGGAGGCCATCACCTCTCTTTAAAAATACTAATATTATATACAGTAGAACCTGTCTAAACCGAACCCCTTTAATAATTTGTTCAGTTTTGACAGGTGGTTAGTTTACACAGGTTCAAATTACATAGACATGTAATAGATGGGACTGTAAAGTCTGTCTGGCTTAGGCAGGTTTACGGTTTACTCAGTGTTCGGTTTAGACAGGTTTCACTATACTAAGAGATGATGAGGAAAACAATATTATTAACATCTGGAGTCAACCCATTGTGCTTAAGTTTAATATTAAAGGAAATGGTAATTTGTTTTATTATTGAAAAAATATTGTCACAATGGTGTCTTTTTTAATTAATAATATTTTCTCTGAAGATAAACAGTTTTTGTCATATCAGAAATTTCAAAATAAATATATGATAAGTACAAACATTCTAGAATGTTATGGCATTGTGGGTGCAGTCCCAAAGAGCCATCGCCTCGTTTTAATAGAACTAATGTTATATCCCGGCTAACTATGAGGGTTAACATTTTACTCACATGTGGAAAGCACTTGCATGACCTCATCCTCTCACTAAGAGGGTAGGGTTTTGCCCATAGCATCTGTTAATCCCGCAACGTTTCATTGAAGTGCCTGTACCAAGCCAACTGAGCCGTCATATGATTGTGCGTTAAGGTGATCGATTATGAGTAATTTTAGTATATTTGAGTAGTTTTACTCCATATCCTTCCGAGGCACCTGAGTTCACCCCCGGTTGTAATGGGGTTCGTGTTGCTCGATCTTTAGTTTTATGTGTAATGTTTGTTGTGTATGTTCCAGACCATACGCGTATTTGGACCGTACGCGTACGGTCCGGACCGTATGAGTATACTCGTACGGTCCGACCGTACGCGTATGGTCCGACCGTACGCGTATGAGTATACTCATACGGTCTAGTACGAGTATACTCATACGGTCTAGTACGAGTATACTCATACGGTCTAGTACGAGCTGGACCATACGGGTATTTAGACCATATGGGCTTTTTCAATACAAACATTATATCATAAACTTTTATTGAGTTTTACAAATTACATTTATCATAATTATTATTACTTTAAACAAAACACCATCACCTCATGAAAAGTAAACAGTTTTTGAACTATAATGCAATTTTAATTATTTACCTGAATCACATTTTCGCATGCACGCCCATAGTGACACTTGCTGCTACAAGGAACGCCGGACTTTCTACACTTACATGTTTTGTTCATGCATGTTCCCTTGCATTTACATTTTTTGCTTGCAAGAGAAAAACTTGCTTGTTTTTCAGCAGCATGCAGAGAAATTTCTGCATTTTCCAATGCGAAGTTTCAACTTTACGTGCCAAAAGTTCTATATCACCCATATCATAACATGAATTTAACACACAAAATGCACATGATAATTTGTACAAACTTGCATCTTTACCAATAATATCATCAACTCTACACAATAATCGCGGTAGATCACCAGATGCCCTATCAACAATAGGTATTCTTACGGTTACAAAACTACCTTTTTCAATTTTTGCATTAGACTTTGACACTTTCTTATTGTATTTTGTCATCATTAAAACATTACTAATTATCTCGGTCTTCCCACGAGTAAACAGTTGGTTTGATGGTTTTTGTAATAACGTTCCTAAATATAGCTTCAAATGTTTCTTCCCTCATTCTGTTTACTGGCGATTACTTTAATAACTTTATTCAATTTCAAACTATTTTGTTAACTGCGAGTGAGCAGAATTCACTTATTACGAACATGCTAAATTCAGGACATGTAAGTTTGTAATACTAGTAGATTAAATTATACTTCTTTATAAATTGTACAATTGCGATAATTAACTTGTTTTTAATATATTTTAGACTCAATTCAATTCAATTCAATTCAATTCTTTATTACTTTAAGCAGATTATGCTCATCAGTACATAAATATAACATTCATACATATATCACATAATAGAACACATCAGAGAAGCATATGAAAATCAAGTGATTACATTGTTGGCTAACAGTTCAGACCTACGATTAAATGCATTAAACAAGAATTTACACAAATTACGCAAATCTTTGACATTTTCAGTACTAAGTAGCTGAACTAATTTAAACGAAGATGGGCGTCTATAGTAATATTGTTTGATATAATGCCTTCTTAATTCTATGTAAGAATCACATTGCAGTATAAAATGGAACTCGTCCTCAATACTATTTAAAGCACAAAGAGTACATTTTCTGTCTGACCTATCTACTCCATGATAACGTCCTACTTTCACACATAAATTATGTGATGACAATCTCAAACGAGTTAAATACACTCTAAAATTTAAATGTTTGGTAAGGTAATTATGTAGACAAATATTATTGACAATATATTTATACAAATAACACTTAGATGAACTATTCAATTGTTCATTCAAAGACTGTTTTGCTTGGTCATATATTCTACCTTTCACAAACATCAGTAAGTTAGTATCCACAATCAAATTGTCTTGATTATACCACATATCATTCAAACCTAATCTAAACAATAATTGTTTAAGTTGGTAAATCCAACTGTTCTTATTTTCACAAATGTCTGTAATTGTTCCATATAACAGTTTTTAAGAATACAATTGTCTGTAGATAATATTTTAAACCAGTACTTTACTATTTTGTACATTCTAAGATAAATTAATGGAAATCGTCCAAGTTCATAATAAACCATTACATTTGTTGTACACTGTTTGACACCCAACAGATTTTTGCAAAAATCTAACTGTATTTTTTCAATATTTGGAGCTTTATGAAATCCCCAAATCTCACTACCATAACATAAAATGCTACTTATATATGTATCAAACAAATTCAAATATGTAAAAATATTCAAATAGAAAGATGAAACCTTCGACTTTAAACCAAATACTGCCTTTCTACCCTGCTCAGCTAAATGTTTCTGAGTTTTAGCAAATTTGCCGTTATAACTTAAGAGTACACCAAGGTAACAAAATTCATCAACTATGTCAATAACATTACCATCATAATACCACTTTTCTTCCTCTCTCACGAAACCTCCGTTTCTAAATACCATAATTTTAGTTTTGGCAATGTTTACAGTCAAACCCCATTTACAGGTATATAATAAAAGTGTATCTAACATATCTTGCAAACCTTTAGTCGACTCAGAAAATAAAATCATGTCATCGGCGTACATAAGCACAAACAATGATAACTCTTGTACTTCATAGGGTACATTGCCCTTACACAAAAATTCCATTTCAAAGTCATTGACATACAATGAAAAAAGTATAGGGGAAAGGACTTCCCCTTGCATAAGGCCAACCGAACTCTTAAACTGCTCGGAATAAAATCCATCGATTTTTACACATACTTTAACAGTGGTATACATTGATTTTAATACTGTCAAAAATTTGCCCGTTATGCCAACCTTTGACAATTTCAACCATAAATGGAGTCTGGATACGGAGTCAAATGTCAAATGCCTGCTTGTAGTCCACGAAACAGCAATAAATTCGATTTTTACTGAACAGTGCCTTTTGAATAATTGTCATCAAACAATAGATCGCATCAGTAGTGCTACAACCTGGGCGAAATCCGAACTGCGCATCAGTGATTATGTCATTAGCATCGGACCATCTTAACAGCCTGGTGTTTAAAATCGATGTAAATACTTTTGCTAAATTACTGACCAAACTAATTCCACGATAGTTCCCTGGGTCTGATGGGTCACCTTTTTTAAAAACTGGAACCAGTACTGCAAGTGCCCAAGATTTCGGAAAATATCCAGACGCTAGTATCCTGTTGAATAGCTCCTCTAGAAATGGTAACAACATATATTTGTATTCAATGGATAGTTCGTTAAATATGCCGTCTGTACCATGACTTTTACCACGTTTTAAATTGGAGAAACACTTCAGAATTTCATCTTGAGTTATAACTTTATCCAGTTCGTCGAACGTTGCATCGGTAACCGTGTCAGTACTTTCTACTGCCTCATTTACACTTTCATTTGTGACCAAGTTCTTAAAGTGCTCGTAAAAGCACTCTAGTGACACATCCGACTTTTTTGTTCGTTTCTGTTTAAACAGTTTAAAATATTTCTTTGGGTCAATTTTACGCAATGCCTCTATCATATCACCCTCTTGACGCTTATACCTCCGTTTCAATTTATTTTCTAAATGTTTGTATTGCCTTTTCGTACTAATCAATCCCTGATGATTTTCAATATGCTTGTCTTTATTAAACGTATTTAAAGCTTTAATATAAATAAAACGAAGTCTTTTGCACTCAAAATTAAACCATGGTTTATCTTCCTGACAACGGGTAGTTTTACCACGAGTACGAGCGGGTGTATCGGATAAAGTCTGTGAGGTGCGGAAGAACGGGTCGACAACGTCCATCAACTGAGAAGTAAAAGATTCAACATAATTGTCAATGCCACCTTGGGACTTTTCAAAATCAGAAAATACTAGCTGACCAAGTAATCCACTATTTAAAGTTAACGATTCATAACACTGTTCTTTTAAATCTCGAATAACGTTGATCTATAAACTATTTTTGAAGCCTCGATAATCTCTTAAAACTAGGCAGACCGTACGCGTACGGTCCAAATACGCGTTTGGTCTGGAACATGTATATATAATAAATATGATATATTATTTTGTTCTTGAGAATATTTTTGTTGTTGACAAAGATCATCAGTGCAAATATGCTATCAAAAGTAGAACAAGTTGTTTGCAAGTTTTTAATATTTGATATGTTCAATATATTTCTGCATATTGTTTATATAAACAATAAACAAGGGCGCACTATGGAAATCAAATAATTTTATAAAAATACTCTATAAGGGGCAGCAATTATGAGAGCATCCAGTCTGAAATTTAAGATTGATATAACAGCTGAAATCTCAAACATATGTACTTCAATGCAGTCACTTGACTTGAACATTGCACTATTAACAATTTCAACGGACAATATTTAGAAACTTTATGGATTAGAACTAAAAGATATTTCAATTCAACAGGAATTCAATTTCATAGGAAAGGATCGAACTATTATACATAAAGGAAAAGAACATTAACGGTTAATATTCAGGCCAGTTGTAATTTATGAATTTGATATTTGTATATTATCATTAAGAACATTTTGTTATTATATTAAATTATTGAAACTTAATTGATTGTTGGTTGTATAGTTCTGTTACTAGAACATATAGAAAAACTTTACATAACATTTTGTGTGGATCGTTGTTTGCCCGTTTGTCCTTTTTTCTTTTGGCCATTGTGTTGGCTGTCCTTCTTCGATATACGGATTCTGATTACTCCTTTGATATCTTCAAACTCTTCTTAACCCTATTTTTATAAATGATGCTTCCCATTATTCTAGCAACAAATTGATCAACATTCATCAGATTTACTTTACACAATTTTATTTCTTTTTATAACATTCATGAATGTCTCTTGCTTCCCTTCGACGTAGTCTTACTTCAGTATTGAAGACATTTTCCCACAGTTCCACCAATTCAATCCCTTCGGAATACCCCGTCGTTTTACGATTAATTGTCGTTCTTATATCCATAGCAATATATTTAAACGTTGTCCCATAATAAATAACTACAAAATTAGAAACGTTGGACTGTCAAAAACATATCACATTTATTATCAAAAACATTATCACATGTAATATCAAAAACAGTATCCCATGTAATATCAAAAACAATATCACATGTAATATCAAAAACAATATCACATGTACAAATGTAATATCAAAAACAATATCACATGTACAAATGTAATATCAAAAACAATAGCACATGTTCACACACACCCCAATCTGCGAGACAAAAAAATGTAATTTGATTGTGTTATTGTGTTTTATGTTTTGTGTCACCCTGTCATTCATGATCCATTGCCTTTTTAATCACTTCATTTGTCTTTTAAATTTAGAAACGGAAGTACGTATCTATTCGCACAGAAATCGTTCCATACATCGCACAGAGAATGAATCAATTATACACATCACCCAGTGCACCATATTGTTAACCTGAATTGGTTGTTACACATCACGTAGTACCCCTCAAATCGTGCCACACATCGAGATGAACCTTGAATTCGTTTTACACATGGCGTAGTACTCCCAAGTTATTCTAAACACCGAGTTGAACGTGACACCGTTCTACAAAAACAGCTGATCCTGGCATCGGTATCCACATTCTGGTACGTGGCGATAGCCTTGAGGTCAATATTAGTTTCTACGTCATATAGTATAGAATTATGTGTAATTGACACCTATTCTGCTTAGACTTCTCACATGCCGATTAATGAGGAGAGAAACAAGGATCTGCCATCTTTTATTTTCTGTAATCTCCGTAAGACAGGGAATCATAAGCGCAGCCATTTGTACAAACTGATGGATTGATTGATTTGATTTGAATAATTGTGCTTAACGCCACTTTCAGCAATATTTCATCTATATCATGGTGACCAAATTTAATGGTGGAAGAGGCCGGAGTACACAAAGAGAACCAGCGACCATGGGCAAGCAACTGGTAAACTTTATCACTTGCGCTGTGAGTCGGGTGCACCCTTTGTTGTAATTCACAAAGCCGGGCGCGAACTCATGCTGTATTCGTGATAGGCTTGTATGAGCTGTTAGGTATTCCAACTAACTAACTCATTGAGCCACCAAGAAGTAAGCACTTTTCCAAGGCAAATGATTTAACCCTCCCCCCTCATTAAGTATGGTAGTCAAGATATAGCTAAATGTGGTGATAAACATATATAGCCCTCCCCCTAAACACTATATTTATTTACATACATGGATCAGATAATAATTGTCTAGTAAACCCACTCGTGTCCTTGTATTCTCCAATTAAGTCGTCAAATAGTCCAAAGTCAGCAGTGAAAGTCTTGTTGAATGCGTTATACAACCAGTATCCAACGGGAATCTACACAACAGCAAGATATTGAATCCATAAATTAATACGTACATGTATAATGTAAATACAAGACCACAATAAAAAAAAATGCGAGTTTAAGATAAATGCTATTGCATTCTATTGTTGAGAGAAAAACCTCACACAAACTAGAAGGAGGGAGATCTGATTACAGGTAGCATATCAATTACCTGTATTACTTTACCTTAATCTTTACCGTTCTTGTGATCATACGTCTTTACAAATGTAAGGTTTGCAAAATGCTATCTTTATACGTTAATACAATATCGCATTTATAAAAATATCATCTCCCACAGAGTGTGAAAAAGGGTGTTTCTTAAACAGCTATGTAAAAAGACAACAGCATTATTTTCGATATAGCAGGTGAATAATGAGAATATTCACACATATTAGTCAATAAACTTTGTTATTGAATACCAGAACATTAGAAATGACGTGGGACCTTCATGGCCGTTATCGTGTGATTTATAACTACCTATGCAATCAGTGCCTATCACCACTGATGTTGTGAGTTTCTTTGGAAATGCCTGTACCAAGTCAGGGCCATTGCGGTTTTCCCAGTTTTCCGGTTGTTGACTGATTTTGTCTGTTTGTTGACTTATGAGTTTTGCCTTTCCCTTTGGAAGATTGTTCGATGATCGGTAATTTTGTAATTACCCTTATTCGAATCTCGATCAGGGAGAAGTGTACAACATTATGTGATAAAGTTTGTCAGGGACTTGCTACAGGTCTGTTGTTTCCTCCGGGTCCTCCAGTTTCCTCCACCATTAAAACTTACCACCACGATATAACTATTGTTGAAAGTGGCGTTAAGCAACATAAAATTAACCATTTAGAAATGACGAGATTTCCAATATAATCTGTCGGTGAAGACGTTATTTGAAGCAATAGTGCGCAAACGTAAATTTCGTGTAACATAGTAGACTTATCTTTGTATACATTCTACATCAAATGTTATATTGCAATTCAGTAAACTACTCAATCGTGTAATTCAACGGTCTTATACTAGTATTATTATATGAGTCTAACTCACATATAGAAAACAATTACATGACCGCATGATATAGCTAAAAGAGGAGTCTTGATCCCGTACAACTAGTGTAACCAATTTACATATTAATGAAGAGCATGTATTAAAGGGGTATTAGCTACGATTTTGACAAAAAAAATATATGTTTTGGAAATTAATAAATAGCTTTAAAATGATGAAATAAAGGTACATATTTCACATTAAACAGCTTATCGAACCACTTTCCGCCTTTTGAGAACGAAAGTTACCATCGATTACTTATTTGCCTGCAAGCAAATAATTTGACCTCGCTTTTTCCGCATGCAATTGACCTTACTAGTGACAGTTAAAAACGAATAATTTGTATTGTGTCGCTTATTAACTGCCAACTTGCATAGTTCTTTGTCCGTAATTAACACCAACTAAAAGCAGATTCACAAAAAATAAGAAATAAGTGCAATGTTGTACTGATTTAATGACGATTCGACAAACTCCGTAAACAATTTCGATAATTAATAAGATGGCGTCCATCTCTTGAGCGATCTCAAAACATGAGAAGTTGCAGGTTTCTCCCCCGATGCGGGTACATTTCATAACATTTATTAGTTACAGAAACACGTTTTATTAAGGCATCAATCATATCTGATAGTTTTTATGGGTAACAAAAAATTTCGATTTGGCAGATAATGCCCCTTTTCCTATGTATTATCAAATTTGTAATTACATTTGTTGTACCTAATTTGAATTAACTATATCAAATATTTGAATGGTGTTCAACTTATAATGAGAAATAAATGCTGATATAGACCAGTCTATATCAATAAATGCTGATATTGACCTGTCTATATCAGCATCCAAGTCTGTATCACTGAATAGCGTAGGTCACGTGCAGGGTACTCAACCAATTAAATGTATGCTCTTTATTCTGATTCCAATAATTGCCCAACGTTAGGTAGCCACCAATGGATGAATAATCCACTGGTTATCAATCAATATGGACCAACAAACTCATGATGTCGTCCATGTACACATGTAATGTGTTTGGTAATGACTATTGTTAATAGACATAACAAATTCCTGTTGCGGAAATCACAATTTAATTTCATAACACAAAAACAGTAACAAATGATAACAAATGCTGTAACTAGGGATAACAGAAGTCTGTAACAAATCAACAATAAACATTGTCACATATTCTCATTCTCTCTCTCTCTCTCTTTCTCTCTCTCTCTCTGTGCTATATAGGCAAATATCACAAATAAAGCTCTTGTTTTCTTTATTTTCAAGCTATTAACAACTATCAAACCAAAATATATCTTACTATCTCTTCCATACTTCATACTAAGCAACACCAATCGGCAACACAGAAAATAAATATTAAAAATTGCATTGTTACTTTTGTAATTATACTATATAACTCTTTGATGTACAATGTACTATTCAGAGCATAATGCAAAATGAAAAAGAGGGAATCACAGAAGTTTCAACTTCACTAAATTACCAAAAGCAGCAAAGTAGATATTAATAATTTTTACTACACATAAGTAATAAAATAGCAAAAGCCATGCTCTCTAAAAGTGTACATTGATACATGTATAAGAAAACAAAATAAATAAATGGAATTACAACATTTTTTCAATGTACCAAAGCAACAGAGCAGATATTATTAAAGTTAACAATACACAATTCATATAGTAGTAAAACTCACATAAATATATTGATAAGAATACTATGATCTCATAATCTCGTTCAATTTCACGATAGTTCTGTCAGCTATGACCAATTAGCTTCGCATCAGACATTTACATATTATGCCATTACACTTCTGAATATTCATAACAATTCATATATTAATCATACAACTCTAATTTAACATGCTCACACTAAAAACGAAGAGTTTGAAGATACCAAAGGGGCAATCAAAATCCGTACATCGAAGAACAACAGACAACACAATGGCCAAAGAAAGAGTACAAAAGGACAAACAACGAATTACAAAACATACATATAAAACTGAAGATAGAGTAACACGAAGGGTAACCAGTTCCTGCTCCTCTAGTGGCATCCGTCGTGTTAATCTAGTTACAAACCCCGTAATAACTCTAACTTTGTTAAAACATTATCAAATGAAATACGGGACCTTCGTGGTCTTGGTCGCATGGTAGTTGGATTTACAACTACCTATGCAATCAATTCCTCTAACCACTAACATCGTGAGTTCGAACCCCGCTTAGGCGAGGTGTAGTCGATACAACATTATGTGATAGTTTGTCAGTGACTTGCGGAAGATCAGTGGTTTTCTCCAGGTCCTCCAGTTTCTTCCACCATTAAAACTGACCAACATGATATTGCTGAAATATTGTTCAAATCCTAACCCAAACGAAATTTATTATAAATGGCGGTTTACACCAGGGTAACTATTTTGTACCATAGTATATGTGTAATGTATCTGTGCGGGTGATATTACATGTGTATTGTATATCTATGTGTGATAGTATATGTGTATTTTACGTGCTATTGCACATGTGTTATGTATCTGGATGTGTCATAGTACACGTGTAGTGTATCTGTACGTGTGATAGTATATGTGTAGTGTATATGTACGTGTGATAGTACATGTGTAGTGTATCTGTACGTGTGATAGTACATGAATAGTGTATATGTACGTGTGATAGTACATGTGTAGTGTATCTGTACGTGAGATAGTACATGTGTAGTGCATCTGTACGTGTGATAGTTCATGAATAGTGTATATGTACGTGTGATAGTACATGTGTAGTGCATGTACGTGTGATAGTACAAGTGTAGTGTATATGTATGTGTGATAGTACATGTGTAGCATATCTGTACGTGTTATAGTACATCTGTAGTGTATCTCTACGTGTGATAGTTCATGAATAGTGTATATGTACGTGTGATAGTACATGTGTAGTGCATCTGTACGTGTGATAGTACAAGTGTAGTGTATATGTATGTGTGATAGTATATGTGTAGCATATCTGTACGTGTGATAGTACATCTGTAGTGTATTTCTACGTGTGTAGTGTATATGTACCTGGGATATTGCATGTGTAGCGTGTATATGTGTAATAGAACACATGTGGAGCATATCTGTATTTGTGATTGTACATGTGGAGCATATCTGTACGTGTGATAGTACAAGTACATGTGTAGTGTATTTATATGTATGATAGTACATGACCATGTTAAGACTGTTCAGACTGTTCAGACCCTGTGCAGATAATATTCAGAATTTTAAGAATTGGTTCAGAATTTTCAGACAATATTCAGAATGTTCGGACTCTGTGTGAGCAGACTTTTTTATAATTTCTAACACAAAAACTGGTCTATTCAGAATTTCTTGACTTTGTAGCAAATAGTACATATCAGTCTTATTATTTCCTACGTGTGCAGTGGTTAAACGTATGTTTTTGTCCAAAACATTTACAGCGGAGTACCATTACCTTAAACAAAGAAATTCTACTTTTTTTAATTATATTTTTACATCAGAGAGCCATTATAACCATTAACGTTAACTTTGGAGACATGCTGTGGAACTTGTGAATCAATAATCTTGTTCTGTGAGCCCACTGTATTAATAGACGGTGTAGATAAGGAAGGGTTTATGTCTCCTTCTGAATATTTTACTTTCTCTTCCTTCTTTTTTCTACATTTATTTGTAACTTTTGCAAAAAGAGTTTTCAAACATCCTGTGTTGTTTTCGGGACCGCATAACCCCATTAACAGTGTAAACATTCCGAGAGAAAATAACAAGGAGAATCCGATGGTACAAAACAAAAATACACCAAACTGCATAAAAAACATTACTACGGCAAAGAACATAAATGCTGATGCTCCTAGAGTTGTACATGCACCAGAAAATACGGAAGTGCCCATTTCTTCTAACATGTCACGTGTTCTATTTAATCTATCCTTGTGCAGTGATAAATGATATCCTTCTGCCAAATGTACAACATAGTCCACTGCTAATCCTACCAATAAACACATGTTGAGGGATTCAAGAAGCTGAAATACAATATGGAATCATTATTTTATGTGTAATTCATTTTTTTATGGGCCCGGGTGGCTCAATGAGTTAGGTCGTTGGATCTAACAACTCATACAAGCCTATCACCAATACGACGTAGGTTCGAACCTAGCTTTGTAAATTACAAAAAACGGTGCACTCGACTCGCATCCGCAAGTGATAAAGTTTATCAGTTGCTTGTCCATGGTCGGTGGTTCTCTCCGGGTACTCCGGCTTCCTCTACAACTAAAACTGGTCACCATGATATAGCTGAAATATTGCTCAAAGTGGCGCTAAACACCAAAATTAAAATTCAATTTAATTTTTCGTGATAAATGTAGAGCAATTCGAATGATAGCAGCAAACAGCATTCAATATTGAAAGATATGTCAGAATTTAAACAAAAAATGTGAGTGTACGTTTTTAATGAATTTGAAATGTACTTCGACAGCGGTATGTGCACTGCCGTCTTAGCGGATTGGCACGCTGGGCAGTTG
>MJUT01014364.1:7739-34583 GCA_002080005.1 Gigantidas platifrons | reverse complement strand
GAGGGGATATAGTAATAGCGGCCGTCTGTCCATCCGTCACACTTTCTTGTTTACGCGATAATTTGAGTAAACATGGATAGATTTGAATATTTTTTTGCATGTGGCTTGTAATTATCATTATCTTGGATGGGTTCTAACATGGAAATATTTGAAGCAAGGGTTTTGGGGGAAAATGTTGGTTTTTGGTTGAAAAATCACCAATTTTGAGAATTGTGTCTTGTTTACACGATAACTTTAGTAAACATGGATAAATTTGAATAATTGTTTGCGTGTGGCTTGTAAATATCATTATCTTGGATGGGTTCTTACATGAAAATATTTGAAGCAAGGGTTTTGGGGGAAAATCTTAATTTTTGGTTGAAAAATCAACAATTGTGAGAATTGAGTCTTGTTTACACAATACCTTTAGTAAACATGGATAGATTTGAATAATGTTTTGCATGTGGCTTGTAATTATCATTATCTGGGACGGGTTCTAACATGGAAATGTTTGAAGCAAGTGCTTTGGGGGAAAATGTTAGTTTTTGGTTGAAAACTCACCAATTTTGAGAATTGTGTCTTGTTTATGTGATAACTTTAGTAAACATGGATAGATTTTAATAATCTTTGCATGTGGCTTGTAAATATGTTATACATTAAGACTGCAAGGATGCTGTCTATAAATATATAAAACTAAATATTATTCAAGTGCGGGGGATACGTCGCGCATTCATGCGCTAGGCGGTTCTTTTATATTATATAGCGTTATAATGTAATAACTGTCCACGCACACTGTCTAGTATATACTATCATCAGAAAACACCCGCCAAGGTAAGGAAGCACATACTTGTTTTACTCTAATCTAGTATTAAATATACATGTATTTTGTACAATGTTAAAGATTATCTCATTCTGTTCGTCCGGTTATATATGAAGACTTGACATTTTACTCACATGGACGACACTTGCATGACTGCATCATGTCACTACGACAGAAGGTTTGGACAAAAAAAATCAAATTTTACCCTGGTACTTTTTATTGAAGTAATAATGCCAAATAATGAAAGTGATCGGTCATGTATATGTGTGTTAGGCCAAAAAAAATATATGTGTGTTTAGGGTTTCATCCCTAAAAAAATAGGGTAGGTTGGTAGGGAATTTTTTTTTTCAAAATATTTTTACATTAAGTTAATGGGGAAGAAATCCAAAGTTTAACGGTGATTAAGCTAAAATGGCCATAACAATGTTAGGGTAGGCATTTTTGAGAGCAAAAATAGGGTAGGTAGGGAAACCCTAAACACACATATATTGTTTTGGCCTTAGAGACATTGATTTTGCCTCTTTTAATGAATATTTTAATGTATGTTGAACCCATTCTCACAGCGTGGTATTTTTTGTTTATCATTTGAATACTACATGTTTAACGATTATTCACCTGTAAAAATGTGTCGAGGTTTCTTGTAAAACAAGCCACTTGTATCTCACCAGTAGAATCTGTTTGTATCTTGTATTTAGCTACCTCTGATGTCGTAAAATTATACAATCGATCACAGAAATCCTGTGGAAATAAAATGTCAGTGTAATGTCAGTTCAATTAATTACAACCGCTGATTGGTCTAGATAAAATATCATTGCAATGTCAGTTCAATCAATTACAACAGGTTATTACTTTGGATAACATGGCATTGTAATGTCAGTTCAATCAATTACAACTGGTAATTACTCTAGACAAAATGTCTGTGTAATGTCAGTTCATTCAATTACAACCTGTGATTAGTCTAGATAAAACGTCATTGTAGTGTCAGTTCAATCAATTACAACAGGTGATTAGTCTAGATAAAATGTCATTGCAGTGTCAGATAAAATGTCATTGTAATGTCAGTTCAATCAATTAAAACCGGTGATTAGTCTAGATAAAATATCATTGTAATGCCAGTTCAATCAATTACAACCTGTGATTAGTCTAGATAAAATGTCATTGTTATTTCAGTTCAATCAATTAAAACCGGTGATTAGTCTAGAAAAAATGTCATTGTAATGTCAGTTCAATCAATTACAACCGGTGAATAGTCTAGATAAAATGTCATTGTTATGTCAGTTCAATCAATTAAAACAGGTGATTAGTCTAGAAAAAATGTCATTGTAATGTCAGTTCAATCAATTACAACCTGTGATTAGTCTAGATAAAATGTCATTGTAATGTCGGTTCAATCAATTACAACCGGTTAATAGTCTAGATAAAATGTCATTGTTATGTCAGTTCAATCAATTAAAACCGGTGATTAGTCTAGAAAAAATGTCATTGTAATGTCAGTTCAATCAATTACAACCTATGATTAGTCTAGATGAAATGTCATTGTAATGTCAGTTCAGTCAATTACAACTGGTAATTACTCTAGATAAAATGTCAGTGTAATGTCAGTTCAATCAATTAAAACCTGTGATTAGTCTAGATAAAATGTCATTGTAATGTCAGTCCAATCAATAACAACCGGTGAATAGTCTAGATAAAATGTCATTGTTATGTCAGTTCAATCAATTAAAACCGGTGATTAGTCTAGAAAAAATGTCATTGTAATGTCAGTTCAATCAATTGCAACCTGTGATTAGTCTAGATAAAATGTCATTGTAATGTCAGTTCAACCAATTACAACCTATGATTAGTCTAGATGAAATGTCATTATAATGTCGGTTCAATCAATTACAACTGGTAATTACTCTAAATAAAATTTCATTGTAATGTCAGTTCAATCAATTACATCCAATGAATAGTCTAGATAAAACGTCATTGTAATGTCAGTTCAATCAATTACAACCTGTGATTAGTCTAGATAAAATGTCATTGTAATGTCAGTTCAATCAATTACACCCTGTGATTAGTCTAGATAAAATGTCACTATAATGTCAGTTCAATCAATTACAACCTGTGATTAGTCTAGATAAAACGTCATTGTAGTGTCAGTTCAATTAATTACAACAGGTGATTAGTCTAGATAAAATGTCATTGCAGTGTCAGATAAAATGTCATTGTAATGTCAGTTCAATCAATTAAAACCGGTGATTAGTCTAGATAAAATGTCATTGTAATGTCAGTTCAATCAATTACAACCGGTGAATAGTCTAGATAAAATGTCATTGTTATGTCAGTTCAATCAATTAAAAGCGGTGATTAGTCTAGAAAAAATGACATTGTAATGTCAGTTCAATCAATTACAACCTGTGATTAGTCTAGATAAAATGTCATTGTAATGTCAGTTCAATCAATTACAACCTGTGATTAGCATAGATAAAACGTCATTGTAGTGTCAGTTCAATCAATTACAACAGGTGATTAGTCTAGATAAAATGTCATTGCAGTTTCAGATAAAATGTCATTGTAATGTCAGTTCAATCAATTACAGCCGGTGAATAGTCTAGATAAAATGTCATTGTAATGTCAGTTCAATCAATTAAAACCGATGATTAGTCTAGAAAAAATGTCATTGTAATGTCAGTTCAATCAATTACAACAGGTGATTAGTCTAGATAAAATGTCATTGTAATGTCAGTTCAATCAATTACAACTGGTATTTACTCTTAGATAAAATGTCATTGTAATGTCAGTTCAATCAATTACAACAGGTGATTAGTCTAGATAAAATGTCATTGCAGTGTCAGATAAAATGTCATTGTAATGTCAGTTCAATCAATTACAACCTGTGAAAAGTCTAGATAAAATGTCATTGTAATGTCAGTTCAAACAATTACAACAGGTGATTAGTCTAGATAAAATGTCATTGTAATGTCAGTTCAATCAATTATAACCGGTGATTAGTGTATATAAAACGTCATTGCAATGTCAGATAACATGTCATTGTAATGTCAGTTGAATAAATTTGTCATTGTAATGTCAGTTCAATAAATTTGTCATTGTAATGTCAGTTCAATAAATTTGTCATTGTAATGTCAGTTCAATAGATTTGTCATTGTAATGTCAGTTCAATAAATTTTAACCGGTGATTAGTCTAGATAAAATGTCATTGTAGTGTCAGATAAAATGTCATTGTAATGTCAGTTCAATAAATTTGTCATTGCAATGTCAGTTCAATAAATTTTAACCTGTGATTAGTCTAGATAAAATGTCATTGCAGTGTCAGATAAAATGACATTGTAGTGTCAGATAAAATGTCATTGTAATGTGAGTTCAATCAATTTTAACCGGTGATTAGTCTAGATATATAACATCATTGATAATTAAGGAGTACATACAGTAATATAAGATCAATAAGAAATTCCTGATGAAACGTCAGAAAGATCTACCTATAAGGTAGTGTTAGTACATGTAGCTGTAGACAGTCAACGATTCCAATCTTGTTTAAATAGTTCATGTAAAATTAAATTTCTATAATGCATGTGAAACTACATTTTTATATTTCATGTAAAACTACATTTTTATATTCCATGTAAAGTTTTATATTTCATGTAAAACTACATTTTTATATTCCATGTAAAACTACATTGTTATATTTCATGTAAATCTACAGTTTTATACTTCATGTAAAACTATCTAATTTACTAACCATCATAGCTTGTTGATTGGCTACCGGATTCGGGTCAAATGTATCATCGTATACATTATTACCACGACATTCAATCGACGAGAAATGACAGTCACTTCGGTCCTTATTCCCTAGTCCCCAGATGGCATGAATTGTGACTAAACTATTGTCTGTAGTAACTATCATTTTGTACTCCCGTGCTCTGGTGGCCTTTGAGTAGTGATGATTGTCTTTAAACACTTGTAACTGAAATAAAAGTCATGCTGATAAAGACATTTAGAATAACGGCAGTTTTGAAGGTCGAGACAGACATTATCACTAGTATAGCAGCGAGTCTGAAGATCGTGACAGACATTATCACTAGTATTACAGCGAGTCTGAAGGTAGAGACAGACATTATCAATAGTATTACAGCGAGTCTGAAGGTAGAGACAGACATTATCACTAGTGTCGCAGCGAGTCTGAAGGTAGAAACAGACATTCTGAAGGTAGAGACAGACATTTCCACTAGTATCGCAGCGAGTCCGATATTATGTCGAGACTTTCAAAACTGACGTTCTTGTTTTAAAGATAATGTGTTTTACTTCTCATTGGCCGATATTTGTTCAGTAGTAGAGTCAGTTAGGCTGATACTGAAAATATCACCTGATGAGATCAAAGTAAGAAGAGTTTGAAGAGACCAAAGGGGTGATACTGAGAATATCACCCGAAGAGATCAATGCAAAATGGTCTAACTAATTGATATTTAGACCTACAAGCTAATGAAAGTGCTAAACATATATTGTCGCAACATTTTTTCCTGAGAAGAGATTGAAGATACCAATGTGGTATTCAGAATTCGTTAATGGACAATAAAATGGTCACGTGAAAACGGGCAAAAAGACAAGTATCGATCTACGAAGGCTACACAGAAAACTAAAGATCAAACAACAAGAACCCCACTTACAACCGGCGGAGGGGGGAATTAATGTGCTCAAGAAAGAAATGTAACTAGTTCCTGCTCCACTAGTGGCATCTGTGGTGTTTCTATATATCCTTTCTACCAGACTTAGCCATGAGTAAACAGCGAGTGTCTTAAAAGAACAGGAACTACGTAAACATAACGGACACCAGAGTTCAACCCTTGCATTTAAGAGCCCCTGTACCAATATCATCGCCAAAAATGTAACCTTTAGATTAGATGATGATGATTGTTGGTACTAGACCAACAATCTTAAATAAATTAATTCTAGAGTCATATGTCATTTTATACGTATTTTGATTGGTTTAAAAAGTTGAGGTTATTCTTCAATGTACGGAATCTGAAAATAGACGTCGTTCTCAAGGCTTCGCGTGCCGTTGTCATCAGGTGATTTTCTCTAAATGAGGCACCTTTGGGGTTATTTCAATTTATTTCCAATTATTTGCCTTATTTTGAAAAAATAAATATATTTTTCAATATCATGACAAAAAAAGTTTGAATTAATTTATAAGGATTGATCGAAATTATTTGCTCGGTTCATTCGAAATAACCTCAATCAGGTTTTACACATCCTTGCGTAACCCGCTACGCGGGTTACATGGTACATTGTATGTACAACCTGATTGAGGTTATTTTCTTCATGAACCGAACATGTTGCTCATCTTTTAAGTTTACTAAGTTGTTTTCGTTCTGAAAGTGTTCGAACAGTAACTTGATATTGGTGAATGAAAAACAACAAATAACGTGACGTCATGTACAAAATGTAGTCTCCATCAAATAACATGACGTCATGTACAAAATGTAGTCTCCCTCAGAGTATTGTAGAAATTTGTTAATTGTCATTCGATCCTTGTTAATTGCCTCAATTTCTCTTTCATTGAAATATCAGATAAACTTCTTACAATACATGGTGTGATTGTACAAAACTTTGCTTCATGTCGTACCTGTTGCATGAACTAACCGCATCACAACTCGTTGCTATCACGATTCGTAGTGATATTGGTTCACACAACAGACTCAACCTGATGTAAAAGTCTTGTACCAACACATTATGTATGTAATGAGCATAGACTGATGTAAAGGTATTGTACCAACACACTATGTATGTAATGAGCATAGACTGGTATAAAAGTCTTGTACCAACACACTATATATGTAATGAGCATATACTGATGTAAAAGTATTGTACCAACACACTATATATGTAATGAGCATAGACTGATGTAAAAGTCTTGTACCAACACACTATATATGTAATGAGCATAGACTGGTATAAAATACTTGTACCAACACACTATGCATGTAATGAGCATAGACTGATGTAAAAGTCTTGTACCAACACACTATGTATATATGTAATGAGCATAGACTGGTAAAGAAAAACAAAAATAGATACCGTGTACTATTGTAAGTTTACATTTTAATCGGTATAACGGTAATTCTAATGAATAATTAAATATAGTTTAACTATATTTCAGTAAAAGCAGGGTCATCAACAATTAGCATGATTTATAAACTAAACTGAGTGTGAAACGTCCTTTAGTGTGCAGTTGAGTTGTATTCTACTTATCCATATAAATGCTATATTCGTGTCATTTGCTCAATTGATATTTGTTGTTAAAGTCAATTGAGCATGCGCAATATTGCAGCTATAGTCATGACGAGAACAAGATTATACACAACATATGATTTGATAGAGGAAACAGCAGTCAGTAATACAATGTACGGCAATATAAACATTGTCACATGTCACAGCTCTCTCTCTCTCTCTCTCTCTCTCTCTTTCGCACTCTCTCTCCCTCTCTCTCTCTCTCTCTCCTATTCCTCTCAAAATATAATATATCAACAATCTCCCAGACATATTGTTGAGGTAGTAAATTTAAAGATAACTTGATATGTTTATGATATTAATCTCACATTTTACTTATTCATAGTATGCAATTACAAATATGATAAATTAACAAAAAGGAATATAAAAGTTCTATGGTCGTACTTTGTGTTGCAGATCTTACTAGATAGTAACGGTCATGTTTCATTTATCAATCATTGATCTCACCACACCCGTTTTTGTTCGTCTTCAATTTCTTGTATAACCTTCAAAAAAGGACTTCAAAGAACTCTGAATAAATACAAATGACATGTTTATATTCTTCATACGTTTAGATCCGTTTTCCTTCAAAACTAGGTTCAAATAATAGTGTTATTAGGTAATATTTCATGTATGATCATCAAACTCCGGACAGTGTTCGTATCCGTTTCCGAAGATGATTCTTCCGCTAGTAGTGTGCGGGTATTAGCTGGAACGGCAAGGGAGTTTGATTCTACATACGTTTAGATTCGTTTTCCTTCAAAACTTGGTTCAAATAATAGTGTTATGGGTAATATTACATGTATGATCAAATATAATGGGGGGAGGGGGGGTACGTTTGATTAAAAAGTACGCTAACTTCCAGGTGTGGTGTGTTTTTAAGAAAGTTTGAAGACTTCAAATGAGTTATTAGAAGCCGTAATTCTAAGAACAGGGGCGGATCCAGGATTTCAAGTTAGGGGGGGCACTTAAAATAATTTTTGGGGTATTTCGTGTGAAAAATCACGATTTTACGCAAAAAAAATCATATTTTTTTCCAATTTTAAGGGGGGCGCCGGGTGCGCCCTCCCCCGCTGGATCCGGCCATGAAGAATATAATCACGTTAATTATGTTATGATTTCTATCTGAATAATAAAATGAAAAACAAAAAAATATCACATTATCGGAACCTTTCTAAAATCCAATAGAACAAGATGTTGCACGCTACTTCGTGCTAAGAATACCCCCACTCGTTCATTTGTAAGTCGCACGGTAAACAGGAAGTAGATGTGCGGTAAACCTGGAAACGGGAGACACGGTACAAGTCACCATGCCAAAGCCATATATCAAATATAAAATCATTTATTCCCGTAGAAGCTGAGATATCTGTTAGGAAAGTGTGAACAGACGGACGGACATGGTGATTGCAATATAGCCCCCTCTCTTCGAGTGGGGGTATAACAATTGTAGAAAGAGACAAATTTGATGCCCCAACACAAATACATGATCTCTCACTGCCCTGGCTTGGGACAGGCATTTCAATAAAAAGTGACGGGTTAAATGAAAAGGATAACTACCAACAGACAACAACAACAATAATAAACAACATTCATCGACACCGAGAAAGAAATATGGGGCAGCATGAAGGGAGCTTTAATTTTAATTAGCTTCCAAACATAATTTATTATTTCTAAGCTTGTACTTATCCTGAATATACTTCAAATACAACCGCATCGGTGGCGTAAAGGCTAGCGTGCTCGCCTCGAGTGTGTAAGACCGTGGGTTCGAGCCCCGGTCGGGTCAAACCAACAATCACTCGATTGCTCATTTAAAATAAAGCTCACTTGAGGTTAAGCAACAATCGATCAATCAAGCTAAAACACAACAGCTGTATAGGACAGACACGAACACAAAGCGAGTACAATGTCATTAATAGCGATTTCACACATTCATAGAATGGCACAAGACGGATATTGATGAATAGGTGTATTTAAATATTGGCCAAGAGTTCTAGGTCAGAGAAAGATAACACGAATTATGGTGCATATCAATCTAATTAATATTTAAATATTGGCCAACAGATCTGGGCCAGGGAAAGTTAAAGTGAATTATGGTGCATATCAATTGCATAATTGAATTTAATCTCGCTATAATTTCCATTTTAACAAACCCGTTTTTGTTCTTGGTTATTTTTCACAAAAGCAGGGGGTAATTTGTTTGTCTCTCACACGTTGCTCTGAGTTCACGCATTACGTGATAAATCCTATTTTATACAGTTACCCGTGTGTTTATGTTAAGTATACAGATTACAATACATCGTTTTTATGTGAAATATGAAACGTTATTTGTATGTTATTAAGCCTTGAAATAAAACCATTGTGTATATCACTATTGATGTGATTTTTAAACACATTATTTAATTCTAAACAAACGGTGTCTTCGGGTTTCTTTGTTTATAATGATAACAAGTCAGGCATATTTGATTAGAGAGCGGCGGGACATAGATAACAAAACAGAGGAAAATTAGAAACAAAACTCCTGCAATAAATACTATGTCCTTTAAAGTACACTGTATGTATTTCATCTTTACACTCAAAATCATAAACGAATAATGAAATACATGTTGCAACACTTGAAGTAAAACAAACGGATTATATAACTTAAAAACCGCCTCCGAGATGTAATGACTAGCCGGTTTTTCTGTTGTTGTTTGTTTAAGTTCTCTCCGGGTACTCTGGCTTCTTCCACCTCTAAAATTGGACGCCATGATATAGCTTAATTATTGCTGAAAGTGGCGTTAAACACCAAAAATCTTTTTTTTTATAATTGGATCTTTAACGACATATGTCAACAAATGATAATAAAATCCTGACAATGTATTTCATATTTTCACTAAAAATCGTAATATAATAATCAAATACAATTTTAAATCATTGATGTACAACATATATGTTTACCTCAAGTGTGGAATATCGTGGGTTCGAGCCCAGGTCGGGTAACACCAGGGACTATGAATTTTGTATTTGTTGCTTCTCATCTAAGCAAGCGGCTCTAAGGAGTGGACTGATTTTGCTCAAAATCAGGTCAATGTGTCCGTGTTGGGAGACATGTCTACCCCTGGTCTGTTGTTTCAGTGAGCCAGCACTATGTAATAACATCATCTCATCAAAGCATGTTCTTGCCATGACTAACTGAGACATTGATCCTTTGACGTTGGGGGCCCGGTGAGTTAGGTCGTTGGATCTAACAACTCATACAAGCTGTGATATTGGCGATTGGCTTGTATGAGCTGTTAGATCCAGTGACCTAACTCATTGAGCCACCCGGGCCTTTTCTCCACCAATAAAACTGACCGCTACGATATAACTGAAATATTGTTGAATGTGGCGTTAAACACAATACACCTAAGCCCGTGTAGTTTTACTTACGTTTTCGTTGTCTGGTTCCAGAGTTGAGGCGTAATATCCGAATATACAAACAATAGCTATAAATACAGGAATCAACACAATCCTGGTCCATTTCATTGTTATAAACCGGAAGTACCTGTCCCGGAAAAATACCACGAGAATTTTTTCTTTCTTTTTTTTTTTCGGGACGTAAGGAGACGTTAATTTCTCGTTAATTGACATGCTTTTCGATGCATCTCGGATTTTTTCGTCATCTTGTGAAGAATTGTTGGTAGCAGTATAACCAATCTGTATATTTTCAGACAAATATGGGGATGTTGCATCGCTCATGCGTGTCGGAGGCATGACAAAATCTGCCTTGATTGAATATGGTGCTTCCTTCTTGTTGTCTGTATGTTCACTTGTATCATTTTGAGGAACAATTTTTGCTGAGGAATTACGTCCCTTTTCAACCTGATTGTCGATTTCGAAAGAGTCTTTCTTTTTCTTACATATAGAAAAGCATGGCCATTTCCAACTTTCAAATTTAAGATGATAGACCATCACAACGGTCGGAAAAAATATAATAACAGAAAAATAATTGTAAAATACTAAAATTGCAGCAAAAACACCAAACGATTTCGTCGCCAATAATGGCGATAACGCACTTGCTGTGAAAGCTACGGCGGTCGTTAGGGATGTTATAAACATGCTCTTGCAAGATTTCGAATATGCATCGTTTAGGCGATGTGCCAAAGATGGGTATGGTGAAAACGCCGTTAAACGCCATGCATCATAAAACACAAAAAGATCGTCTGCTCCGATCCCCAATATGATAAAAATCGCTAAAATATGGAAAAATCCAACATACTGAAAATCTATAATACACCTATATATAATATTAGTACCGGCAAAACTAGTCAGAATACTCATAACAGCTAAACCGGAAACGAATAGAGATCTCGTGTGAAAGGTCATGAAGCAAAATATGAACACCATACTTCCTACCGCAAACAACATGTCCTGCATTGCTTGTCGCATGACGTCATAGAAGAAAAGATTGGATGACATATAATAAAAATCAAACTGTGTTATGTCCTCACGAAGATTATCAAGCCTCGGTTTCATGCTTTCGCCTAACCAAGTTTGTGATAACTCTTCCATCAATTTGCATTTCGTACTTCCGGTCAAAGAACATCCAATCGCAATTTGAGTTCTAGTGATAGAAAAACGTGCTGATGTTGGCGTTATACTGTAACTGTGTGGCAGAAAATATTTAAAATCGTCTTTCGTATCATTGTTTGTGAAGGCTTCATAAATAATACCGGGTATATTGCTGAATGTCGGATCGTTAAAGATCGGGTTTATAGGGGCGTAAGTCCCATCAAAGTAACGAATCAGAGAGGTGGGTTTTTTACAAGTAGTACCGTCAATCGTCTGACAATACGACGTATATTTATCCGCCGCTATCAAATACTCTTCAATGTATTTTATTTTCTCTAAATGTGATTTACTCAAAATATTTCCGCCTTCCGTGTCGAAATATAATTCCAAATTTGAAAATGAATAGGAAAGTCCTCTTTCATAAGTAGGATATCCAGAATCAGTCAAATTTCTGTAAACTCTGTTTTTATATAAATCTTTGTCTTGAAATGACAAATCTCTTATTTTATATGGTATGTCAAATAGCTCCATCGGTAAAACCTCAAAATTTGTCGGAAACAAATCATAGTTTGCTACAATCATAATCACTGTAATCACTACTGGTACTAACTGCATTATGAGTGTGAGAACTGGAAACAGAAAAAAAATAAAAATTATATTATTGTATCTGCTCAATTGTACTGTTTTACGAACTAACGAGATTTCACATTACGATATTTTGAGTGCTTCAATGATTTGACGTTTCTTTGCGTAAAAGCCAATTACCAACAGATCTGTGAGCAACAAATTGTTTGGACTGGATAAGGGTGATAACAAAATTACCGAAAACCAAGCAATCTTCCAAAAGGGAAAGTCAAAACTCATAAATCAACAAACAGACAAAATCAGTCAACAACCGGAAAACTGGGAAAACCGTAATGGCCCTGACTTGGTACAGGCATTTCTAAAGAAATGGTGAGTTGAATCAGATTTTACGGCGCCAGACCTCCCGCTTTCATTACGGTTGAAAGGTTCCGGTTATCACTATAAAAGCATTTATAACAATACTGTAACAAAATAGATAAAATATTAGACAACGCAGTACTAAATTCAGTAATGGATGTAAGCAGCTCGTTGAAAGACCATTTCTAATAGCTCTGAGAGATTTGATTGGACTATATTATATTGTTATAGCTCTGAGAGATTTGATTGGACTATATTATATTGTTATAGCTCTGAGAGATTTGATTGGACTATATTATATTGTTATAGCTCTGATAGATTTGATTGGACTCTATTATATTGTTATAGCTCTGATAGATTTGATTGGACTATATTATATTGTTATAGCTCTGAGAGATTTGATTGGACTATATCATATTGTTATAGCTCTGAGAGATTTGATTGGACTATATTATATTGGTATAGCTCTGAGAGATTTGATTGGACTATATTATATTGTTATAGCTCTGAGAAATTTGATTGGACTATATTATATTGTTATAGCTCTGAGAGATTTGATTGAACTATAATATATTGTTATAGCTCTGAGAGATTTGATTGGACTATATTATATTGTTATAGCTCTGAGAGATTTGATTGGACTATATTATATTGTTATAGCTCTGAGAGATTTGATTGGACTATATTATATTCTTTGTAAACTTGTTCTCGTCATGAATGTAGCTAAAGAACTGATCATGCGCAGTTAGATTGGAGTTTAATCAAAATCAATCCGTCAATTAAAATATGTTTTTTTTTTTAGATTTATGAAACTATAGAGAAAATTTCCATGATCGTAAAAGGGTTATTATACATTTTATTTTTTACGACAATGTACGTGTATTGTATATCTATATTTTACGACAATGTGTGTATATTGTTGATACAATTTTAGAAATGTTTTGTATTTTCCTGCTGTAATCCATATCAATTTATATCAGTTCACAGCGCCACCTGTTGCTTGAAAAGCTATTGACGTAATATTAAGCATCCACCTGTATCAAAAGGACACCTTCTGTCCTGTCATAACATAGTTCCCATGAATAGAACCTCTTTAAGATGTCACTTGTCTTAAAAGACCACCTTTTCGTTGTCTCAAATGTGACCTCTTACTACAGGTTTGACTGCATAGAGCTGAAATACTGTAGAAATGACTTGGATTACCTAGTTTTCCATTTTTGTTTGTCAAATTACAATAAGCGGAAAACATAGTACTCACACAAGTAGAGAGTATTGAAACTCCCACGTGATACGAACTCACCGTGTATATAGAACTTGTCGTGAATGCCTATGAGTTGAGAAATCTTCAGATATACAGTTAAACCTGCTTTAGTGACCACCTCCATTAAGCAATAACTTGTATTATGTGACATTAATTTGAATTTCCCTTCACAGTATTTTTCATATTAATTAAACCTGAATTCAGCGACCACCTTTCTTATGTGACCCTATTTCAGTGTTCCTATGGAAGGTCACATAAGACAAATTTGATTGTAGATATATATATTCAGAGAGAGCTAGTTTAAATGTGTACGTACAGAACAGAAGAAAAGGACGTGTTGCTATCCATCTGCAATAGAAAAATGGCTTCCGTTCTCGTCGTTCTTTTTGAAGCTGTACAGCGACGTCGTCTATGGTATCGTCTGCTTCCTTGTTTTTGTTCGTCCATGCTTTTCGTTTATTTTCATCCATGTTTTCGTCTAAAAAATATTAAGCGATTTCATTGATTGGTTTGTTTGATGTACGTTGTTTATAAGGCAATAAATTGTTAAATATGTTGTTCACGCCTGCTTAATGAAGGCAGCAGAGATTTCCGTGTAACCAATTATAATTATGAATGCTTTCCGAACATAAGTATACAATGTAAACAAAAAAATAGAATCAACTACTGACGGACCGCTTCCCTACTTAATGTTACCACAAACATATAATATACATGTATGCGTCTTATATACCAGTGCGGTGTGTCAATAGTTTAATACGGTCTACGTCTTATAAATAAGTGTGGTGTGTCAATTATTTAATACGGTCTGCGTCTTATAAATAGGTGCGATGTACTAATAATGCAATCAACTGATTATTAAGATTAAAAAAACTCGTTAAAATATTCTAATAAATGGTTAATTAAAACAATTCAAACTAAAACTGCCAAAAAAAAAACAAACGAAGGCGGAACTTTGTTTTTAAATGCAGGAAATGGTTTCGTTCTAAGTGAACCGAATTACTCAGTAAAGAAATTATAACTCATGAAAGCCTTGTCAGTACAAAGTAATTATTTAATGTGATATGTCGTCCAAGTTACGTCAGGGCTTTAATTTATAGAACAAGGGCTTACCTTTATTATAAATTGCATGAATTTCAATATCGTAATAAGGGGGCGTGGTCTGTGTTAGTGACAGAGCAGCAGTCAGTGATGCTATAGAATCGATGCACAAAAAACCTCAATAATAAATAAGTTATTGAGCGTTCAACTTAGACCAATTATTGATACCTCCCTGTGAACCTCTCCATAAATTAATAAACACATACGTATACGGGTACATGTTGGATTGTATCAGATGATTATATTGCCACTCTTACCTAGAATGTTTGGCTTAACCAGAACTTGCAAAGTTTCTTATTGAATCATTTATATAGATTATATACAGGTAAAGTCGTATTTTGGTATTTTCGAAAGGGGGTGAAAAACAGAATATCAGAATGCGTGAGTTCTTTATATTTGTTTTCCCCTCTCCAACAGTGGAATTTGAACAAAAATATATTTTTCTATTCTCGATGTAAACGTTTGTAATAACATGTTTAGATGTAGTTAGATAAGACCATATATAATAAGAAAATATTACAGAAGAGTTGGACCCATCAATCAATCTTTTAGATGACTCTGGTTTTATCATTTTCTTTTTATCTTTTAACTGTATATATACTCTGACAGTTTTAAACACAAGTAGGGGATATATATAACAGTCTTGTAGTTACGGAAATTAATTTCAAAAATTTATTCACGCCGAGAAATAGAAGGAATGCTGCTAAAGTTGATTTTATTCAGAAATCAATCAAAAATCAAGCTACCTGATTGGTCGAGAGATATTACTATGTTCTAATGCTAATACTAACATGACCTCCTTCTTTCGCGTTGTTAATAAACGAGTGAGTTATTCATTGTGTACGACATTTTTCGCAAGCGTAAACAGGGGCGGATCCAGGGGGGGCCGCACCCGGTGCGCGGCCCCCCCTAAAATTGGAAAAAATATGATTTTTCACACGAAATACCCCCAAAAATTTTCGCACCTCGCTCCGCTCGGCGCGATTATTTTAAGTCTGACCCCTAACCTGAAATCCTGGATCCGCCCCTGGTAAATATATATTACCGTCTTCCAATCAAAGTATACTACCTTATTTGTACTCTTAGACATACCAGAATCGAAATAAATGATGGAAGCCAGAATGTGTTTTTGAATTTTAACATGGATTGATGGACATTAGTAAATTGTATCCCTCGCTTCTGGCTCGGGATAAAATACTTATATCCGCCAATACATGTTATAACTCCCAACACATTCTGGCTTCCGTGATTTATTTCTTAAGTATTTACAAAAACGTACATTTATTACATGCATTACATGTATGTTATGTATTAATAAAACAAAATGTAAATTTAAATTTACTATGGGAGAATGTATTAAAACTCCTACTCTCAAATTAAAAAAAAACACATTCATTACAGGGAATCCATTCATAAATTATTTCGTATTCTTCAGAGCTGATTCAAATGTAATACATAACATATATGCACCTGCTCTAACGTTAAATACATATTTTATTTTGTTTTGATTTGTTTCGTTTTGTTTTGTTTTGTTTTGTTTTGTTTTATTTGGGGGGATTAGCTTTGGTAATGGCATTAGTGGGTGCTAAATTATAATTTTTTGATTTGGAAAAATTGCTATTCATGACACTTGACCCAGATAGAATGAGCCAAATTAATTATATACAATACATCGTAATTATTGTATTAAAATTAATCACCTCTGCTTTGCCTCGGTGAATAATTATCTCGGCTTCGTCTCGGTGACATATTTTACTAAAATACTGCTAAGTATTTTTGCGAAAGAAGACAATCAATCAATAATGCCAGGAATTTGTTGTTAATCATTATATTAAAAATGTCTTATTCTTATACAAATTCAAATAGAATTCTTTTATTTGTAAATCCTTTTACATATGAAGACATGAACCCTACACCCCCTCCCCCCTCCCCCCTAAAATCATCTCGTAGTCATGTTTTACCTGAAAAAAAATGCTTAGAATGACGATAAATATAAATAATTTTAACCAAATTGTTCGAATAAAAATGATCATGATATTTAAAATTTCATACACTTTAAAGGTATATTGTCTACCACATTTGTATTTTTTCATACCCAAAATTATTATTGTTTTCCGTACTGACCTTCATAAAATGAAGATTAAACACAGAATTATTGGCGAATACGCTACGAAACGTTAAGATTCAAACAACATTAAACGAGCGTGACAATCATGAAGTGATTGTATCTTAACAGTATTTTCCTTACCTCAAAGCTAAACCGTTTTTATAGGTGGCGCTGTTACTTTCACTTTGAATTTTTTGTCATCCTGGACAATAATTCGGATAACGAAACACCAATCGTATATTTTGCAGCATAACTGTTTAATGATAGCTTAAACAAATCATTTATGGACAGTTAAAAATTTTCAAAAAAATCGTAGACAATATGCCTTTAACTAGCATACGTTAAAATTGTATGTTCAACGAACAATACTCATTAATATCAAATATTGATATAAAAATAATAAATAACAAATACAAGGAAATAGTTAGTGTACATTGATTGATTGATTGATTGATTGATTGATTGATTGATTGATTGATTGATTGATTGATTGATTGATTGATTGATTGATTTATTGATTGATTGATTGATTGATTGATTGAGTTTTAACGCCACTTTCAGCAGTATTTCAGTTATATCATGGCGACCAGTTTTTAGTGGTGGAGGAAGTCGGGGTACCTTTTGCTTAGGGTACACACGTATAATGGTAATATTAAATGAACATGTACCAAATGTAACGAAATTGTCCACCATTTGTTTTAAAATACCCACTCTGACTGTTGTTCCGTAACATAATCCTCCTGTCTGTATATTTTGTAAATGTTATGTTATTATTATGTTGTTATTTTTTTCTGTACCATTGTATTTGGCTGTATGAGAATAAAGATATGTAAAAAAAAATGTCATGTTAATATTAGTGCATACAAAATATTTAGGGACATCCGGGCATTGAGTGTACTTTAGAGCATGTGTACCAAATGAAATAAAAATATATATATATTTTCCCTTTTGTTTTAATTTGCATTTGGTTAAATATTAATCTGTAATCCGACACAGAATTTAAATTTTTAGGTTATACATAGTATTACTTTTTATCGGTATATGTATCAAATAATATGATTTTGTTTAAATTCCCTTTCGTTTAGTTAGGGCATAATGATTGATTTTATTTGATTTTTGGTGTTTAATGCCAGTTTCAGGAATATTTCAGCTATATCATGGCGATCAGTTGTAGTGGTGGAAGAAGCCGAAGTACCCGGACAGAACCACCGACCATGGGCAAGAAACTGGTAAACTTCATCACTTGCGGTTGCGAGTCGAGTGCACCCTTTTTGCAATTTACAGAGCCGGGTATGAACCCACACTATATTGGTGATAAGCTTATATGAGTTGTTAAGTAATACAACTACCTAACTCATTGAGCCACCTGGGCCCTCTAGAAAAGTATATATCCGAAGAACAATAGCCTTAAATATAATATGTAAAAATAATAAATAAAAAATACAAGGAAATATTTAGGGCACATGTATACCGGTAATATTAAATGTGCATGTACCAAATGTAACGAATTTGTTTCTCCATTTGTTTTAATGTTGGTCATGTTAATCGTTAGTACACACATAATATTTAGGGAAAGTCAGGCATTGAGTATATCTTATAGCTTATGTACCAAATGAAATTACAATATAATATTTCCCCTTTTTTTTAAATTGGTTATATCAATCTTTAATCGGACAATGAATTTAAATATTTAGGGAATGCAGCGTATTAATTTTTAGAGTATATTGATCAAATGAAATGATTTTTTGTTAAATTTTCCCCTTTCGTTTTAAAATGGGGCATATCAATCTTTAATTGGGCACATAATTTGAATATTGATTTTTAGAGTATATTTATCAAATGAAATGATTTTTTGCTAAATTTCCCCTTTCGTTTTAAAATGGGGCATATGCATCTTTAATCGGGCACATAATTTAAATATTTAAGGTATACCGCGTATTAAGTTTTAGAGTGTATTGATGAAATGAAATGATTTTTTTGTTAAATTTCCCCCTTTCGTTTTAAAATGAGACATGTCAATCTTTAATCGGGCACATAATTTAAATATTGATTTTTAGAGTATATTGATCAAATTTGTGTTAAATTTCTCCTTTTCGTTTTAAAATGAGGCATGTCAATCTTTAATCGGGCACATAATTTAAATATTGATTTTTAGAGTATATTGATCAAATGAAATGATTGTTTGTGTTAAATTTCCCCTTTTCGTTTTAAAATGAGGCATGTCAATCTTTAATCGGAAGCAGGATCTAGTTTGGGTAAACATTTTTAAAGTACATGAATCAAATAAAATATTCCCTTTTGTTTTATTTCGGTCGTGACTCGTTAGTCGTACACAGATAAATTTAATCTTTACGGAAGATAAAATAATCCACTTTGCAGAGTGATATATGCCTGCCCAATAGCTTTAATTATATTTAAAGGTTTTTATTAATATCAAAATTTGAAGAAAAAATATATATGAAAAAAATAGAATGTGTTAAAGTCCTGTGCTGTGTTATAAAAAAAAACAGATATTTTCTACCCACCTCCACAAAAATAACCACATACACACATAAATAGTTATACCTCCCTTTCTTAATTTTACCCTCTCCATCCCTAATAGACTACTATATTTTAATGATTTACTGAAATTTAAATATTTGTTCCTCATAAAAATATTAATGTAGAGTTTGTAACAAAAAAAAGAAAAGAAACATGACATGTACACAACTAATACAAGGCTAAACGGTATACATATGTTATTACAATTTTGTAATTTAAGAAATTAAAGAAATTGACAAATTTAGAATTTTTTTTAATAAATGTAACTTAAGAAATATTCAAATTTTGAATTTTCTTTGAATAAATGTAGTTTAAAAAATATTAAGATTTTGAATTTTCCTAAGTTACAAAATTTTACTTTAACATAATGTCCAGGTATATGATGTAATATTACTCTTTAAATTGTGAGTGAAAATATAAACATCTTAATTTCAAGCTACCCTTTGTTTGCCATGAGGAGTAGAAAGTCTCTACAATAGTAGAAAAAGACAAGTACGTCCCAGGTATGAAACAGTGTAGAGTCCTCATGTCCTCAGTTCTGACATCAAGGAATTCTCATGTCCTCAATTCTAATTAATGATAGTTTGTTTTTGTTTTGTTTTTGTTGTTACTGATCCTGGTATTGTATAGCTGCGGTATTGGATTTGTAGCTCTTTTAATATTTTTTGTGACAAAATATAAAATAAAATAATTAAATGTAAATGAAAAAAATAATAATAAAATAAATAAAATGAATAAATAAATAAAAACCCCGGTTATGCAGCTAAGTGTTGCACATAGCGTAAGTGAAAAAATATTACCTTTCATAGATATGGTAATCCAATCCTAGTGTTGCCCTCAGATTCTAGGGTATAAAATAAATTAACTGTGGGGACATCTGAACTATATCTATGAAGGGAGGTGTAATTGAATTCTGTGTCTAAATCAGATATCCTCAATCTGCTGAAGGTGCGTCATAGATATTTTAAGAAATATGCCCTAGCGTAGAATTTTAATAATAGCATTGAAGCGCATCACACAGTGTATTAGCACTCAAATGTAGTTTTTTAAATAGAACGAGGGCTCGCTTTAATAACAAAACATAACAATAATATAAAAACAAATGTTCATAATAAATGTATAGTAATGGTGATCGTTTAAATGTCTGTAACTTGTAGATCTAATTAAAGGTCATTTTATAGGACGTGGGGGGGGGGGGGTCTTCATCAAAAGCCATTTTATGGGATGGGAGGTCTTTATCAAAAGCCATCTTATAGGCGGTAGTGACTTTATTTATTTGCTAAGCAAAAAGTTTAGTTTATAACAATTGTATTTGCTCTTAGAGACAAAAAGGATAAGACACAAGTTTTACAAACTTATGAAGTCTTCTCCTTGGAATTACATAATAAATATAACGTAATTATAGGACATACAAAGAAAAAAAAGGGGGAAATTTTTTTAAAGACAATAAAAGAAATATATAATAAATGTATGGTGATTGTTTAAATGTTTGTGTCTTGTAGATCTAATAAAACAGTGCATTTATCAATTTTATATGGGACATTTTTTTGGTGTATTTATTTGCTTAACAAATAATCAACTGCGGGAATACAAATAAAAACAAACAAAAAATGACAAGAAAAGAAATATAGTATAATATGATTACAGGTCTCCTGTCCTCAGTTCTACAAGTCATGTCTGTTGAATAAATTAAACAACTTTCAAAAAAATATTCAGTTGTTGATGGATCTAGCATTATATTTAATTGATAATTTATACTGTATTCGTGTAGAAGAAAATACTGTTTTCCTTTTTTTTTCAGTAATCAATGACATATATATACACTGTAAACTGAAAATAAACAAAGATTTAAAAAAAAGTAGATTTCAGGTAGCACTAGCACAAAAAAATAATAGAAATTAAGGGATACCAGGGGGGGTATAGCATTACACTTTTAAGGGGGAGCGTTAGGGTTATAGTTATATTATTTAACGCCACTTTCAATAACATTTCAATCATATGTAGCGGCCATATTTATTTGTGGATGAAACCGGAGTAGTCAGAGAAAACCACCGACCTGTTGTAAGTCACTGACAAACTTTATCACATAAATCACATACACCTCGACATGAGCGGGATTCTAGCTCACAACTTTAGTGGCAATAGTCACTGATTGCATACATAGTTGTAAATCCAACTACGATACAATCACGACAACGACAGCCCCTTTAAAGGGGGTAAACAGGGCCGGATTCAAGGGGGGTCGCACCCGGCGCCCCCCTAAAATTGGAAGAAATATAATTTTTTGCGTAAAATCGTGACTTTTCACACGAAATACCCCCAAAATTTTCGCGCCTCCCTCCTTAGAAAACTAAAACAGATAAACAACGCTGATTCAATCTAAACACTGGGGTGAAGTCCTTGTGCTCGCGGAGGGTGAAGCACAGGTGCTCGCAGAGGGTAAGGCACAGGTGCTCATGGAGGGTGATGTCCAGGTGCTTGCGGAGGGCGAAATCCATGTGCTCGCGGAGGGTGAAGTCCAGGTGCTTGCGGAGGGTGAAGTCCAGGTGCTCGCCGAGGGCGACGTCTAGGTGCTCGCCGACGGTGACGTCCAGGTGCTCGCGGGGTGAAGCCCAGATGCTCGCAAGGAAGAAGCCCAGATGCTCACAGGAATGAATCCCATGTGCTCACGGAGGGTAACCAGTTACTATTTCTCATCAACCCAACAGTTAAGTCCGGCAAGAGTATTGTCCGTAATAGAAGAAAGAAAGAATCCGCGTAGAATAATTGTCGAGTTTTTGCCATACATACAAAGCATTGAATACCCGAGTTAAAGTGTTAGACCCAGTGCCGAATTTACCTATAGGCTCGATAGGCTGAAGCCTAGGGCCTCAAAATTTAGGGGCCTCCGGACAAGGTGTATAATATCTTTAACACTGTTATTGGACTTTCACACATATGCTGTTATAACGTACTGTACTTTCTAAACAAACCTTCATTAATTTTCTTACACAGTTGCACTCCATTTCAGAATATTGCAGAATTTTAAACACCCCTCATCATCTTCGCCTTTTTATTAAAATTGGTTAAACAAACTTCCATCAGGCATTTTCCTCCAGTCATGAAGGTGAGGAATTGGGAGGGGCCTCACAATTTGAATAGCCTAGGGCCTCTCTTTATCCAAATCCGGTACTGGTTATACTTACTCCAAATCAATTTTATGAATAAGTAATCAATTACATACAGTGTAAGCTGAAGATATGCATAGCTAAGTTGGTTTCAGGTAGCAGTGACAAAAATATCACCAGATATAGCATTAAACTATAAAGGGGTGGATTTGGGTTAGAGTTAGAGTTAGATGTTTAACGCCACTTTCAACAATATTTCTATTATATCATGGCGGTCAGTTTCATTGGTGGAGGAAACCGGAGTACCCCTAAGTCACTGAAAAACTTTATCATATAATCATATAGGTAGTTGTAAATCCAACAACCATACTATCACGACCACGACGGCTCCTATAAAAGGAGGGGGGGGCTATATTTTATTTATGATTTTGATTTGATTTGATTTTTGGTGTTTAACGCCACTTTCAACAATATTTCAGCTATATCATGGCGACCAGTTTTAGTGGTGGAGGAAGCCGGAGTACCCGGAGAGAACCACCGACCATGGGTAAGCAACTGGTAAACTTTATCACTTGCGAATGCGAGTCGAGTGCACCCTTTTTGTAATTTACAAAGCCGGGCGTGAACCCACGCCGTATTGGTGATATTATTTTTATTTATGAAAAAAATGTCCACTGAAATCAATGAATAATATACAAAAAATGTACTTACATTATATATGTAACTGAGTATATCTATTTCCAAACCAATGTTATGAATGGCCATATAAGTCTATTATCTCGTCGTAATCTATCTTAATTATAATATAATCCTATAAAGCACGTCCTTGTCCAGTTCACATTTTACATAAATTAAACCTAATCTGTCCTAAAATGATCTGATAAAGTTAAAGATCGGAAGTAAGATTATAATATGCACTAATTAAGACACTTTCATTTCTGGAGATTCGAATGTTTATTTTTGTTAACAAAATTATTTCCTTAAATTGTGGAAATTATTTATGTTTTTAAGCTTCTTACTATATGTTAGAAATATTTATTGTGTCCATACACATGTATGTTTATACCTTTTGTAAATTATTGTGGTTTAATTTTAAATGAATTTAATATAGGTGCTCATTCATCCGGAACAGTACAGCAGTACCTGTATTTATAACTAGGTCATATGTCAATAGTCTTCGACAGAATCGGATAACTTTGTAATTTGCATTTTATTTTAACGATTACATTTGTTTTCCCTTACAAAAATATCCTGTGTGTGCGTGAGACTGTCGTCAAGTTTCAAATGTCAATAAAAAAAATTATACTGTATAAGTGTTTTTTTTTTTTCGTGAAATATTCCGAAACAAGTAAAAAGAAATGGAAATATAGAAACATTCCGCAAGGCCGTCTTAACAGCATTATAGAACCCCGGGAAAAACAGTGCATTGGGATCCATAGCTACACAACCACTCACATGAATAAAAATGTAAATGGTCGATAAAATTTAACATATGTATTTCCTTATATCTTTATTCTCATACAGCCAAATACAATGGTACATAGAAAAATAACAACATAATAATAACATAACAAGACTATTTAAAATATATACAGACAGGAGGTTAAATAGGCTAAGGATCAACAGCCGCTAAGTCAGGTGTACAAAAAACTTTATTGATATGTTTGATAAATATACATAATTTTCGTAACATCGATTGTGTTTTGGTAGATAGAAGTTCTAAGCATTTTACAACATTATGTCTTTTCATGAAATACTTTGGGAGAAGCTGCTTGCGTTTATCGTTTAAAGAGGAACACTCTAAAACATAGTGGTACTCATCGCCTAATTTCTGACAATTACATAAATTACAGTACCTGTTTCCTTTATCAATATTTCTCCATCTACCGGTTTCCAATAAACTAAGTGTTTGAACATTAAATAACATACCATACACAACATACCTAGAATTCGAATGGGCCCCCTATGTTCATGGGGCCCCCGTGCAACTGCCCTTCGTGCCCATGCGTTAAGACGGCGGTGACCTTCCGTCATACCAAGATTCAATACTCAAGATTTCTGATTGAAAGATTTAATTAGTGAAGAATAATTAATATTTCACTTAGTGAACGATCATCAGAATGTTTAACTTGTAGGAGGGGACTCGAAAGATGTAAAAATAAATATTATATATAATCTTATTAAAGTAATAATGCTTAACGCCACTTTCAACAATATTTCAGTTGTATCGCGGTGGCTAGTTTTATTGATGGAGGAAACTGGAGTACCCGGAGAAAGCCACCGACCTGGTACAAGTCACTGCCTAACTTTATCACATAATGTTGTATCGAGTACATCTCGCTATGAGAGGGATACGAACTCACAACTTTAGTTAGTACTACTCTATAATAATATGACTCTGCTGTTTAAAACAAGGACTTGGCCGTAAAATTTGAAGAAAAATAATAGACTTTTCAAGTAAAAATAAATCAGAAAAAAATGTTACTGCTCGTAGGAAAATATACCCCTTCCCTAAAAGTTAAATGATCGTCTCTTAAAAATATAATACATGCATTGATATTAACTCGTGATTCGCTGAGCAAGGAAATACGTAGACGAATTCAGCATCAGAAGGAAATGTTGTCTGAATGATTAGACAAATTACAACAGCTTTTTTGAATATTATCGATGTAAATAGTACCATACAAGTCCGTAGGTTACTTTGGTCTGGCTTTTATCATACAGGTTCGTTGTTAAAATAGTATACAAATGAGTTTTATTTTGTCAGATAGTTGAACAATTTCCGTCATTATAAAGTTTTCGATGAAAAAAAATACCCGGATGTATGACGTACGTTGCCCATCCCGAATGAAATACGTAGAAGAACAAAGAATTGGCTAATAAACAGTTCAGTTCTTGTTTAAAGACAACTTCCTGTTTTAAGACAACTTCTTGTTTTAAAACAACTTCCTGTATAATCTTTTATTTGAAGATGGCCACCATTTATTTCTCGTTAAGTTAAAATACCTGTCATCTTACGGATATTAAGATGCAATTGATAGTCATGTATCACTAATGATGACGTAGATATCTAATTTAATGCACACGACGCATGTCAGGAAAAACCAAAGTCAAACGATAGAAAAAAACAAATGCATGTAATTTTAAAGTTATCTGGATGTTAAATACGAGTCACTAATCAACACGAGAAATACACACGAGTAAGACAGCGACAAAATTCACAGGAACGGATATAAAATATACAAAATTATAATTCATCAACAAAGTACTGAAATATGCCACTCTTTGAAAATCAGTGAGCAAGTGAGTGATAACTGTTTTGCGCCAAGTGAGTGATAGCCATTTTGCGCCAAGTGATTGATAGCTGTTTTGTGCCAAGTGAGTGATAGCTGTTTTGTGCCAAGTGAGTGATAGCTGTTTTGTGCCAAGTGAGTGATAGCTGGTTTATGCCAAGTGAGTTCTACCTGGTATGCGCCGAGTGAGTGATAGCTGTTTTGCGCCAAGTGATTGATAGCTTGTTTGTGCCAAGTGAGTGATAGCTGGTTGATGCCAAGTGAGTTCTACCTGTTATGCGCCGAGTGAGTGATAGCTGTTTTGCGCCAAGTGATTGATAGCTGGTTTGTGCCAAGTGAGTGACAGCTGTTTTGTGCCAAAGGAGTGATAGCTGTTTTGTGCCAAGTGAGTGATAGCTGTTTTGCGGCAAGTGAGTGATAGCTGTTTTGTGCCAAGTGAGTGATAGCTGTTTTGCGCCAAGTGAGTGATAACTTTTTTGTGCCAAGTGAGTGATAGCTGTTTTGTGCCAAGTGAGTGATAGCTGCTTTGTGCCAAGTGAGTGATAGCTGTTTTGTGCCAAGTGAGTGATAGCTGTTTTGCGCCAAGTGAGTGATAGCTGTTTTGTGCCAAGTGGGTGATAGCTGTTATAATTCATGAACAAAGTACTGAAATATGCCACTCTTTGAAAATAAGTGAGCAAGTGAGTGATAGCTGTTTTGTGCCAAGTGACTGATAGCTATGTTGTGCCAAGAGAGAGGTAGCTGTTTTGCGCCAATTTGATAGCTGTTTTGTGCCAAGTGTGTGATAGCTGTTTGCGCCAAGATAGTGATAGCTGTTTTGTGCCAAGTGAGTGATAGTTGTTTTGCGCCAAGTGAGTGATAGCTATTTTGCGCCGAGTGAGTGATAGCTGTTTTGC
>MJUT01014352.1:74220-110638 GCA_002080005.1 Gigantidas platifrons | reverse complement strand
CGTTTCTGGAATAACCCTATACCAATACCTGCCATGTATGGAGTTTATATTTCACAACTCATACGTACGGGGCGTTTCTGGAATAACCCTATACCAATACCTGCCATGTATGGAGTTTATATTTCACAACTCATACGTACGGTGCGTTTCTGGAATAACCCTATACCAATACCTGCCATGCATGGAGTTTATATTTCACAACTCATACGTACGGTGCGTTTCTGGAATAACCATATATTTCACAACTCATACGTTACGCTCGAGTTTGCATGTTGTATTCAAACTTTTCACAATGCCATCGTCTTCTATGTGCTAATCTATTTAGCTACACCTTATATAAAAATGCTGGATTTTGATTGGTTAATAGCCGGTGTATTTTTCGTGTATTTTCATATTTAGGATTAATTTCGTTCATTTTTAACGCTGTCTGGGTATTTCCATGAGGATTTAACTTTTTTACCCTCGCGTGCATCAAACAGCCAAATTCATTCGGAATAATTCTGCTTTACCTTTATACGTAAAGCAACGTGATTAATCAAATTTGAAACCCGGAAGTGTTCCGAAGTAAAGGATTTAACTTTTTTTCCCTCTGCCGTGGTATTTGCGAAAACGTATTTCACTTTTTTACCCTCACGTGCCGCAAACCTTCAAATTCATTCCGAATACTTCAACCACTGTCTAACAAAACAAATCGAAATACTACCACTGTACCTGCTGAAGTAGGGAACAGTTCAAAGCGTCCTATAGTATTTAGCTACTGCGAAGTTACAAACAATAAAAAAAGAATATTCCTAAAAATGACAAACAAAAGGTATTATTTATTTAGCCAGTGTTCTAAATAATATTCGGTGTAATTAAGCAGATATATCATGTTTGGTAGGGGTATTTCCGAAAAATACCAGTCGAGAGACGAAAACGGAAAATGTTTTGTTTCTCGACTGGTATTTTTCGCAAATACCCCTCCCAAACTTGATATATCTGTTCAGAATCGTCTCATCTGGTCTTTAAACGTATTCTGTAAATTGCGTTCAGATGGCGAAAGATGGTACTGACATGTTGAAAAGACATTTCAGTAAGAGGGGAGATTGTGGAAAATGAGCAATGTATGTACGACATTGACAGGACTAGATTCGTGCTTGGTCCATGACCTAGGGGTACCAACGTATGTCATGTTGTAATTTAATAGGGTGGTACACTCTTTGTTTTGTTTGTTTGTGTTTTGGTTTGTTTGTTTTTATTTATTTTTTTGTTGTTGCTTTTTTTGTTTTTGTTTGGTTTTTGTTTTTTGTTGTTGTTGTTGTAGTTTTTCTTTTTTGTTGTTCATCAGTTTTGACATACATGCACATGATATGATTGACTTGAGACATCTCAACAGTTGACAATTACATACTATATAAATCATAGGGGTCCCAAAAACCTATTTTTCAATTAGATTTTGGAACGATAAGTATTTTTTTTGTTCGAATTAAATTAAAACAACATATGTACATTAATGTACATTGTAAAAGATAGTTTAAAATTGGACGTATTAATTCAACCATTTAATAAAAGTACATTCCTTTTCTTTTCTCAAACTTTTGTTATAATATCATCACTATTTACTACTGTCCTAGTCCCCGAGGGTAACACCCAGTAGTCAGTACTTCGGCACTGACATGAATCATTAGATATATGTGTATTTGACAGTTCCTAATAATGTATCTATATAATAAAAACTCGGACATAGATAACCATCACGGATTTCTACTTTCGCTAGCCTGTTTACACCCTTCGGTTTTATTGCTCACGAAGAATTTTAAATTATTTGGCATTCCAATCTTTAGACTATCAGCATACTGAATGAAGGTTATTCTAGAAGCACGCCATGACCAATGAATTAGATATATGGTGTATATTATCACGTTTTTATTCATTTCCAACTTTAATAATGTGTGACTGAAGAACTACAAACAGGTGTGTATCATCGATTAGCATTGATAAATCATAAGTCTATCAAATAAATTAAGCTCTTAAAATCACCACCAGATTAGATTATTCCACAATGAAACAACCAAATCGTTAAAGTAAAACAAATAATAGAGAAAAATGTGATTTTTTCTCTTTTTTTGTTCTTCTTCTTTATTTTTGTCTGCTTAACTTGTGCATCATAACCTTGTGGTGAAAACTAATACGTTTTAATGAAAGAGTTATCTCTCTTTTGCCATATTTTAAGAATAGTTTATAAATTAGATGAATGCTTCAAGACATAAAATATTGCTCGTCTACCGCGTAGATGTGGGTTATTGTGTTTAACGCCACTTTCAGCAATATTTCAGCCATATTGTGGGGGTCAGTTTTATGGATGGAGTACCCGGAGAAAATTACCCATCTGTCCGCAGGTCACTGACAAACTTTATCACATAATGTTGTAGCGAATACACCTCGCCATGTGCGGGATTCGAACTCACAGCTTTAGTGGTGATGGGCACTGATTGCATAGATAGTTGTAAATCCAACTACCATACGATCACGACCACGACGACACATACGGATAGATCTGTAGTACAGGAAAGTATTTAAAGTCCACCAAAAACCGCTGCTGTCAGTTGTCAAAACATTTCAGTTTGAACAAAAATATTACTTCTAAATGTATTTCTCAGAACTGAAAAAATAATATTAGCAACACAGAATAGATTAGTTTTACATCCAGCCATTAAAAAGGTACATGTCTATTTCCATGGAAGCAAAACATACATGTGATATATTTTTCACTCTTTGTAAGATTTTCCACTAAAGCAAAATATGTAACAGAAGTTGTCATCTGTATAATATTAGTTTAGTCCAGCGGCGAAATCTGAAAAGAGGCTTATTTAAGGAGATTAATGCACACACATAGCACACACCTGGAAACGCTTTAAAATGAAAGGCTATACATTAAACTAAAATATTTCACATACCGTAAGAAAATCGTATGGTCTGATTTCTGTAAAAACTGGTTTTTTAGTGTTTTTGTGGTTTTTGAAAATTGACACGCATACACAAAAGTCTTAATATTCTAAATTATTCGTAGTTTTCCAGTCACATTTTCATATCCGAATATATAAATAAGACATAAATTAACAAAACTAACAATCCGTTTTTGTTCGGATATGTATTATTAATTTTTAAATCTCTTTGAATTCAAGAGGCGTGGTTAACACGAAATTTCACTGATTTCGTTTGATACAAAGCGAAAACAACACGATTAAAATATTTCATTTTCCATCTAATTACACTCTGAAACTATCAATGGCATATGAAGCGATATTGCAACCGAAATAAACATTATTAAAGAATCTAAAGGAAACGGTGGAATCGTCGTGTTAACACGTAAAAACTCTGCGTTAATTAGATGGACATTGACTCGGCATGTTCTTGGTCATTTCAGCTCAGAAATGAGCGACAGATCTGGCTTAGCAACCAAAATTGAATCATCACACGAAGAAACAAAACTTGCAGCAATGAAACGTGATGAACTGCAGGTCAATGATTTGATAGACCATATACGAAATAAAATGACAGATCCTATTGACCTTGCCTTACATCCCGTTCCTCTTATAAACTTTTGAACAAGGATGCACGTATCGAAAGATGTTTCAAGACTCCCTGTTGAATTATATTGATGAAGGTACAAAAATGGCTAAATCTTTTGTTAAAGGTTCTTTGTCAAATGGCCAGTCTTGTAGTTTCTATAATCCGATTCGAAGATCTAAACTGAAGTCATTCGAGGATATGACAAGAAAAAAAACTTAAGTGTCGTTCTGGTGACATAGTAAATGTGCATATAAATCCTGAGCTTGTTTACCGTCGTGCTTTGGTTTTAGTAAATTGTCATGATGCTGTTACTGTTGACAAAGTTCTGTCCTACCCAAGTGGTCCAATCCCGACAGCCATTTTTCATGACGATGGCACTATGGGTAAAACTTGTAAGGCAGACTTACATGTATATCACCTATTGGAACAGGATGTATTGGTAAGTCCAACCTTCCTACATTTGATATTTCTAAAACAACATATATCAGAGATGGTATGGCATTGTTGCAATCTGTTGATACAAAAAAGTATGCAAATTTTGGTGACTTTGTTCGGCATCAGGTTGCTTCCTTTCAGTTAGCTTCGATGATAGCTGACAATTTTGATAGATATGACATAAAAAAATTCAATCAAAAGTGCGGACGAGAACGTCGGTCCAAGTCTTTCTTCACTGCAAAAGTTTTTCAGGTCATCAAAGGAAGAATCATTCCAGATTTGAAAAACAATCTGAGCTCAGGTGAAAATAAACAGTCATTGATAAGATTTCTGGGTGATTACACTGTCAGGTACTTAAGTGAAAATAGTTGTCTCAAGGAGGGGTAAAAATTATACCTTGCTGGATCATTTCAAAATCCAGAGACGGTGAAGATGATAGCGCCCAATGGTATAACTGATTGCAGTGATTTGTCAAGTACACAAGAAGAGGCAGATACACGTATAGTTTTTCATGCACTAAATACTGACAAACTTTATAGGGAAAACAAAGTAAAAGGTCGTATCGTGGTAAAATCTCCAGACACGGACGTTCTCGTGCATTTGATACATTATTTTCCACAAATGACAAGCACGTGTGAGGTATGGTTCCAAACAGGAATGGTCACCAGCATTAAGGATTGTCGGAGTTATATTCCTGTACATGAGTTGTGTAAGTCACTAAATTCAGTTGTGTGCAATATCTTAACAGCTGCACATGTTATTACAGGGTGTGATACCACATCTTCTTTCTTTGGAATCGACAAAACATCTATGCTTAAAGCACTGAAAGAAACACCCGATCAATTCAGTGACTTATCAATGATATATCACGCAGACGTAGATGATTCGGTTGGCGTCTGTCGAAAACTGATATCAAGGCTGTATGATCCGAAGGGAAAGCTAAAACGCTGTCATAGCGACCTGAACAGGTTCCGCCTTAAACAGGCCACATGTATAGATTCCAGCTTGCTTAGACTTCCACCTTATGAAGCAACATTTAAGCAGCATGTGTTGAGAACTTCTTTGCAAACAAAAATCTGGATGAATTCACACAAAGCTAGGGCAGTTATTGGATCACCTCTCCACTACGGTTGGAAAGAGGGGAAGTTTGGTCTGGAACCTGTCTTATTTGAAGGTCAAATATCATCTGATTTCCATCAAAATTTAGTATGCACATGCAAAGGGAAATCAGTGTGCAGTAAGGATTGTGTGTGTTTCGAACAGAATTTGTCCTGTACTGAACTCTGTGCATGCCAAGCGTCAGATCTCTGTCGTAATATCAATACACAGAAGAGAGATTTAGAAGACGAAGACTCTTAATCCTGTTTAAAATCTAGTATATTTGTTTTTTGGAAAACAAAGTATTGCAAATTGTAGTAATTGAGGCATTATTCTTACCTTGATACAGCTTATAAAAGTAATATAAAAGAGTATTTTTCTGTCTCTAATTATAAGGTTATCGATGCAATCGAAACGTAAGAAAAACGTCAAAATACGTTAGAATAATTTTTTTTTTGGAAAAGTAAAAACTTACAGAAGTTTGAAGGTCATAAACATCAGAGACGTCATTGGTGTAAGACAAACAAGCCAGTCAGACTACTAAATTACTCAGCTGAATGAAAACTAGTAAATTTAATTATATCCCCTCCGTAACTTACCAGTGATGGATCAGAATATAAAAAGGCATGGAAATTCTTCATTCTGATCTAAATTTCAATAAGTGGAGGTCAAGGTCATTTGTGTTTGGAAACAAAACGAGCACAAAAGTGGATAAAGTGTCACTTCTGTTAAAAAAAACCGCCGATTTCGACGTCAAATTACGTTACTCAATAATTTTTTTGGATATTTTCTACAGCCTACATAAATGTTTAATTAAATCATAAACTTTTAGCTTGTCCATGTGTCTTTAGTTTGACAATAATTATCCATTTTCACCTTAATACAATATTTGGAATTATATAATTGTTGACCTTTGACCTTATTTATGCCAAAATCTGACAATTTCTGAGACTTACGCATCATTAATTTGAAAGTTCCCATTTTCCTCTTTACATTGATGTATAATATAGGTGTGTGTTCGATGGGTGCATTAAATTTCATTTTTCATAATTCTGCCGCTGGACTAGTTCTATTGAAAAGAACCAGTAGCCTCAACCATTATTGAAATGTTAGATAGTATACAAGGCCATCGTATAGGACATAACGGTGACACAATAGTCAGCTTTACATGACTTAGGTGATCGTCATGGAATATCTGTGTCTCAAATCACCATGGATATGTTCCACTTGACGTAAACACTTTCCGGTCTTTTCCTCATTCATGACTTATTATCGGGTTTGTATCTAGAGTAACACGACGGGTGCAGCTAGTGGAACAGAAATTGGTTTTCCTTGCAGAGTACCTGAATTCACCTCCGGTTTTAGTGGGATCCGTGTTATACTCGATCTTTAGTTTTATGTGTAATGTTTTGCTGATTGTTGTTTGTCATTTTGTCCCTTTTCTTTTGGTCATTGTGGTGTTTGTTCTTCTTAGATTTACGGATTCTGACTACCACTTTGGTATCTTTAAACTCTTCTTGTTATATTTTAATAGTACCGATTCACTGCTTTAGTGTGCCTTTAAATTTTTTAGCATTTCATTCTAATCTGGTTCTTGCGCCTCCTACAGTTAGAGCATATAGTGGCGATTACTGCATGTGTGCTGAGTGTGGGGATCCAGAAATCGGAGTGCTTCGCTTGCATAAACCTCCTTTTATATGTACGTGTATGCCCATGTGTTGTAATATGCCTCAATGTCTTATATGTACCCGCTATATCTGCCTTCTATATCTCTAAAGGCACAACACATGTGTTTTGACTTTTGACTGATTGTATTAACATTTGCATGCATGTTTGCTTTTTATGTATGTCTTAGCTTTGTTTTTTGTTGTTTTTTGTTGTTGTTTTTTTGTTGTTGTTGTTGTTGTTGTTGTTGCTGTTAATAATGTTAGTTTTAAAAGCTCACAAGAATTTGTGTTATTATGTAATATCTATACATGTACCGACTATAAATAAAACTTTGAACTTCAACTTGAACTAGTTCACATTTGGAATTTCGCTTTTCTACAAATAACCATTTATGATTCCATTTAACATTCGCTCTAGATATTACACTAGGGTCATGTGGTTTGAAGATACAAGATAAAATCATTGTCACGTTTGTATTATAGAATTATTTCTAAACTGGCAACATGATAATAAAGTAAGTCAAGGCTTAAATATTTCATTGCATCTATCAAGCACTATTTTCTTTATTTACGTCACAACACAATATGTCAGTTTTATTAGATTTCTGCGAATTAATCTATTTATTAAACCATTGTATATGTTGAAAAAGATGCCCTCTACATATTTAGCTTAAACGCTGATGACGACATACTTAGAATGGGGAAAATAGACGTTGAATTACACCGATTAGAAAATATCGTGCAATAAAATTCCGTATACAATATATATATATTCTTTCATATAAAACTATGGTCTGGATAAAATGAGCAAAGCTAAAAACAGTTCGTTGCTATTTGAATTTGCTTGTCACACAATGGGTAATGGAGAACATTCACCCTTTTCCCATCAGGTGGCGTCACTGTACCAACGGTGGTTACGTAAACGTTTGTTTTCAGATAAACGCTTGTAACCAATGTAATCAAATGGCAATATCATTACCTACATGGTGTCCTTGATCTGAAAACGTTACGTAATATGATGGTGGGCACGGTCTATAGAGAGGACGGAAGTGAACATAATAGATTTTAATATGATATCTCCAATATCCTTTTCTAATTTATTTCAAAGTGACCGGTAACAATCATAGGACCCAATGGCAATGATAATGTAAAATTGCACATGTTTTTTTTATGCTTCATTTGGGTTTAATGTAAAATTGCACACGCATTTTTCAGACTAAATTGAACCAGGTTGAAAATTATACACATGTTTTTTACACACTGCATATGGTCTAACCATGTAAAATTGCATACTCGCTTTTGCATCAAATGTTTGAAGATCCCCACTGAAACGAAAGGGCAGGCAATACAATGACCAAAAGAAAAAGGACAATCACTGATACAAAACACTACACAGAAAACTATCTTTTATCCCACAGTCAGATTTTTTCACAGGAAACAAAAATCAGATTTGTAATTTTTGGACATAAAAAAACTCAGTAATTTGCCTTCAAATTTTTATAATAAATTTCTCCTTGAGAACTGCTGGGCCGGATTAATGATGTTTTACATCTTTTATGTCAATTTATTTTGTTTCTTTAAAATTTCACTACATATGTTTTTCAGAAAAATACATCTAAAAGCTAAATGGTCGTCCTCTTAATGACATGAATATGTGTCTCGGCCGCGTCCATGCAGATTCGTATATAATAAATGTCCGGTTTTCAAGAACTTTATTAAGAAAGTTCAACAGTTTAATTATTGCTTCTGATCCGCGGATTTGTCCGGATAAGATTGATTCCTTAAAAAGTAAACCTTCAAAGAGATAAAGTTGCATTTTAATACCTGGTGCTTTAACCATTCATATGATTTTCTGCTATCACCGTATGTAGCGCTATCATGTAATTTAATGAACACCGCCCAAATATATTTTGTATTTAGTGTAGAGGTTGGTAAATAGCTTCTATTGCCGTTGAAATGAACCCGTACACTTCTTGTTTCATGACGGTCAGTTTTATTGCTGGAGGAAACCGGAGTTCCCTGGAAAAAAAACCGCCTCAAGTTACTGACAAATTTCATCACATAGAAATCACATTAGTATTATTACCAATTAATATTTTTTTAGTCAAGTGACTGTTGATGAAAAATAAAATCCACACATGACTGTTGATGAAAATAAAATGCACAAAAAATCAACAGTATCTAATACGACCCATGTATTCACGTTTTATTTTTTTCTCCAAATCTTCAGAATGTTTGATGCCTTTATTAAATGACTTACGAGAAAGTTGAAATCGTAAAATGTTTAATTTTGCTTTTTTTTTTCAATTTTCGCAAACAGTTTGACTAAGAATTGCAAAATTAACACCCTTTCAAAAAATCAACTTAAATAATAGATTAACATATGCAGATATTTATGTTTCAGACAGAATATGTGTTTAACATCATGTTGGGAGTCAGTGATTAATTTTTGTTTACGGCAATTTTTCAGCTATATCATGACGAGACCAAGTTACTTTTCAATGAGATGAAGATGAGGTCCCAACACGATTAGTTTTTTTTTTTTTTTTTTTTATAGTATTTATATCTTAAAACAAGCCACTGTTGTTGGAATCCGACACCGTGTACATAAAATTCGGCAAGAATAATGTATGTTAAATTGATTGAAATTATTTGATTCTAACCATTAATAACCGATTATTTACCATGAAAGTATAAAATCGCGATACAACAATTAAAACTAGGAAGCCAACACGAAAATCATTTATAAAGGGAAATACAAAGAATGTGAACCAATATCAAACTTTGTTTAACAACGACTTACGTAACTGTACTACTATTACCTCATTGTACAGTTATTGTACATGTACTATGCGTATTTACTAATTACAAATTTATTGAAAATATTGATTTTTGCTCATGGATGACATAAGAAAAAAATTATAAGAATGTAATTTTATTTTGTATTCGCATTCACAGTTAGTACGAGGTGTCCGTGACCCAGATATGATTGTAACGTTGTCCTCAAAGTCTTATTTTAACGTGATGACGTGATCACTTTACATAGGTTTAGTTACAAACGTCTGTGCGAAAATAAAACGCTCAGCTAACCACCGTTAGTACTCGAGCGACACCTGTTGAGTAAATTTTGGTGAATGTTCTCCATTATGGAATGTTAGATGTTAATCTGTACTGTTCCCACTGTGGCATAGTCTGTTCATTCTTGTGCTTAACACCACCTTCAACAATATTTCAGTTATATCGTTGTTGCCAGTTTTATTGATGGACACCGGAGTACCCGGAGAAAATCACCGACATGCTGCAAATAAGGATAATAACAGAATTACCAAACACCGAGCAATCTTATAAAGGGAAAGTAAAAACTCATAAATCAATAAACAGACAAAATCAGTCGGGAAACTGGGAAAACCGCAATGGCCCTGACTTGGTACAGGCATTTCTAAAGAAATGGTGGATTGAATCAGATTTTACGGCACCAAACCTCTCGTTTTCATTACGGTTCTAAGGTTCCGATTGTCACTATAAGATAAGATCAAATAAGAAAACTTTATTTGAATTCGGTTTTTGTATAACAATAAACACAAGCTCTCAGGAGCTTTTTACCGAAAATAAAGAAAACTATAACAGTATTTATAACAATACTGGAACTAGTCAACACAGTACTAATTTCAGTTAGGAGGGTATCATTTCAGTTCGGAGGGTATCTAATATATCTCGTGAACCATCTCCATCAATAACTATGAGTCCTTTGAAGTATTTTAATTACGACAGTAATGTCAAAAATACTTTTACGTCACACATGTACAAAAAATTTTTTTGACATTGTAAACCATGTATATTAAATCCTTATCTTCATACATTTTCACACTATGAAAATGCATCTTTCACCATTGTATCTGCAGAGATAGAATAAATTTCGACAAGATCTTGATATCGGAATATAAACTTTTTAAGAGATCGAATAAGGCGAATCTTTTTATAGCCCTGGTCCAGTAGCCTGTTTTTCAGATAAAGATGACGTTTCAAGAAATCAGAATAATTGCTACTGGCCCTTGCATAACGAATCAATTGCGAGATGTAAACACCATATGCAGGAAAAGCTGGTATATTGCTGCACATATTAGGAAAATTTATGATTTTAAAATTGAAGTCGTCTCGTTTAGCATAAATTTTAGTACTGAGTTGACTACTGTCGTCAAATTCGAGGTATGTAAGTCCAAAAATGATGCCGACGAAGCTGTATCTGTGGTCTTTTTAATTTCCAGCTCTGGAGGACATATCAATGTAAGAAATATATTCTGCAAATCTAGAATTATTGATAGATAAAACGTCATCAATATACCTGGATGTGAAATTAAAGGCTCTAGCTTCATGAATCTTCTTATCTTTTACAAGTTTTTGAAGAAACTCCGACTCATATGAGTATAAAAATAAATCGGCTAGAAGAGGGGCACAATTCGTACCCATCGACGACCTGTTGAAACAGTGTCCCTCCAAAGGAGACAAATATGTTATCGATGAGGAACTCCAGCATACTGATCACCTGTTCCTCGGAGTAGCATGTTTTACCTTTTTGAATTTTGTTTGAAAAATATGTGGAATTGTAGCCTAACACAACAAATTTTGAGCCATCGTTTCTATGACTAAAAGCTTTGTGGATTGTTTCTTTTAAGCGGGTTTTTAATTTGTCATGCGGTAGGGTGGTATATAGAGTTGAAAAATCAAAAGTTTTGATGGAGGATACTTGTGATTTATGCCACTACGCGAGTAAACAGTTTCACAATATTTCTGTTGTCCCTCTTTTACTGCAGACAGAATCTTTGTCAGGTCACTGACAAATTGTATCGCATAATATTGTATCGAGTACACCTAGCCATGAACGGGATTCGAACGCACAACTTTAGTGGTGATAGGAACTGATTGCATAGGTAGTTGTATATCCTACTACTATATGATCACCACCACGACGGTGTTCGTTATTTACGTAGTATTATGCAATCATTAGAGTTCCTGTAGAACAAACGAATACGAATAAATAATAGCTTTATTCGTTTAGTATCCAAATGGCAGTTGCCTAATTTAAATATAGCGAACGGTAGGACATGTAAAGGTATAGCGCGGACGTGTCAGAGGACACCAACGAGTAGAGTTACTCTTGTTTGCTTTTGTCAGTCAAATGTAGCTGTCATTTTGGACATTTTGACATTGCATGATAAACGCAATATATGTGCATTGTCGACAAAAGTCTAATTTATTTGCACTCGCTGTGAACCTACCTAATCCTATTCGGGCTGGTTTGCCCTTAAGACCATTACCAAAGTACGCCAATGCTCTCTCTCTGCTGCCCAACGTTCCACCTGACCCGATGTCCACCCTTTCGCAGTCATTTCTCTACTGATGGATGTTCTCCATGTCTCTCTCGGTCTACCTCTGTTTCTCTTTCCGGCTAGAGCCCATCTTAGTGCAACCCTGGGGATGGAATCGGGTTGCATTCGGCAGATTTGACCTATCCATCTCCATCTTCGTTTTTGAATTTCTTCAGAAATTGGAATGGTTGTTGTTCTCCGGTATAGGACTTTGTTTGAGATGGTGTTGGGCCAGAAAATACGGAGAATTCTCCTTAGACATCGTGTCTGAAAAACATCTAGACTGTTGGTTATGGTAATCGTAACCTTCCAGGACTCTGCACCATATAGGACGACAGCTAAAGCTATTCTTTTGAAGATCCCTATTTTGGTATTGGTGCTGATCTTGGTAGATTTCCAAACGTTCTTCAGTGATGCCAATGTACCTCTGGCCTTGTTTATCCGAGCTTTTACGTCTTCTTCTGAATTTCCATCCGATGTTATCTTGCTGCCTAGGTACCTAAACTCTTGTATTTCCTCAACTTTTTTTCCTTTGATCTTAACTGGCTCAGTAAATTTTGTATTGATCTTCATCAGTTTTGTTTTTGCGGTGTTGATGTTTAAACCTATCTGATTTGAATACTTATCCATATCCATGGTCTTATCTTGGATGTCACGGTGTCGGTGTGACAGTAACGCAATATCGTCTGCAAAGTCCAGATCTTCTAGTACCTCTGTAAGTGTCCAGATTATCCCTCATTTGGTTTCTCCAGTGGTTTTAGTCATGACCCAATCCAAGCAAAGGGAGAAAAGAAGAGGAAAAAGCAGATAACCTTGTTTGACCCCTGTTTGTATTGGGAATTCATCTGTCAGGTTGGGTCCACAGATGACTTTGGCACTAAAGTTGTTGCATAGCATCTTTATGATCTCATTAAGTTTGTCTGGTATTCCCTAGTGTTTAAAGATTTTCCACAGTGATGGTATATGAATGATGTCAAAGGCTTTTGTGAAATCGATAAAGTTTATGTATACAGATGCACGCCATGTGGAACAGGCCAGACAATCTCAATTTAGGGAGGCTTTTCGATTTGCTTCAAAAGCTTTGCGGTTTGTTAAGTGTAAGCTGTCCCAAACCAATAATAACGTACAACCTGTTCAATAATTAAACGTATTCCTTAAATAGCCCCAAAAATTGCAGTTCATGTTATTGTATTTTTTTATGTAGTCATGTATGCTTTATTTGTCTTGTCTGTACATGTATATTATGTAAATTGTATTGTCAAATGGGTTATTTGTGTGCAATAATAATATTTATTATATAGTAATAATTTTTTCCCTATTTAATTCTTTAAGAAACATCGTGCAAAATATTCTCATATTTTACTCCTTGTCTCGCTCTTCTTTATAAATTCCTGGAAAAATACGGATGCGTTCCAAACGTCGATTTTCATATTTTACACCCTTGTCGTCTGTAAACAATTAGGATGGTGGAAAAAGACATCGCAGATCTTCTAAGCAGAGGGGAATTAGCCGAACCCCTTGAAACTGAACAATCTGAAATCAATAGGCTTGTTGATAAAAGCAAAGTGAACGATTTTATCGATCACCAAAAAAAGAGGCCAACGGTAAATTGAATGAAAAGAGACTTAAACATTGCTTACAAGTGGCTCGTTTCCAAAAATGAACTGAGATCGATAGAAACTATACCTGCAACAGAATTAGATACATATCTAGCCGAATTCTATGTAAATGTTAAAAAGGGCAATGGATCAGAATATGAACCTGGATCAATAGGCTCAATTCGTGCCAGTGTAAAAAAACACCTACGTGAATCGGAATACCCACATTCTTTGAGGGACAAAGTATTTGATTTTTCAACGAGGGCACTGTCTGCCAAAAAAAAATCAGTTAAAAAAACTTGGAAAAGGACAAAAACCAAAAGCAGCGAAAGCAATAAGTGCTGATTAGGAGAACCTTATGTGGGAAGAAGGTCAACTAGGAGATAGTAGTCCAAGAACTTTAATATTTTCTCTTTGGTATTACTTTACGAAGTGCTTTGGTCTTCGAGGCCGAAATGAACATCGACAGCTTTTGTTAGGAGATATTGTGTTAAAGAAGGATCCTGTAAAAGGACGAGAATTTTTGGAATATTCTGAACGAATGATAAAAACGCGAGATGGGACCGGTAAAGAAAATAGAAAAGTGAAACCGAGATTATATGGAAATGGAACAGAACGTGATCGCTTGGAATTATATAAAATTTATTTGGAACTTCGTCCAGAAAAAGGCAATGAATCCGGACTCACCGTTCTATTTAACATGTATTCCATGGACTCAAATTGATTCTGACATTTGGTATTTTCCTAGACCAATGGGACAAAATACATTGGGAAATCTCATACCAATGGCAGCTGAAGAGTGTGGTATGGACAGAAAAACAAACCACAGTGGTCGCAAGACTACAATTAAAACACTTAGAAAAGCTGGTGTCGCAAGAGACAAGATAAAACATGTTACAGGACACAAAAGTACGACCTCTATTGAAGCGTATGATGACGGTCTTTCCGATGATGAACAATGTGATTATTCTGATGTGTTAACTGGTGCAAAGTCGTCTATTGTACCAGTCACCAAACAATCAAATGAACTTGTTTCTAAGAAATGGTCTACTATTACAAAAGAACAAAATATTGGAACAAATAATTTCAACACTGCCATAAGTACACCTTCAGTACAACCTGCTTCCATTATGTCAGAAAAACCTAAAACCTCAAATCCTTTGTCAAACTTGAACGATTTATTTGGGCAAGGCTCGGTATTGAATAACTGTACATTCAACATCAATTTTAACGTTCCTACAATGTCACAACGTCTTGTGATTATAATCCACCAAGAAAATACAGGAAGATTTTACCAATTGACTCCTCTGGTAGTTCACAGGAATAAGCGATTATATTATTGCTGAAGTTTATCATGTTTATTATTCATGTTTCAGTTACAATATTAAATGAATTAATTAAATAATATGTATTCATAATATTTTCCTAGCTTTCCCAAAACATCATATTACACTAGTGCAAATATCAAATATTTGACCTAGTGCAATATAAGAACAATACACGAAATCTTACATTTCAGCAGGTAAATAATACTTCAGAAACACAAAACATGTATTACTCTATAATAAAAGGGTTATTGCATGAATATTGGTGAATATTGTCCCTCGCAGTGTATCATATTGCACTCGCACGCTCGTGCAATATGATTCACTGCTCGGAACAATATTCACAAATATTCATGCAATAACCCTATAATATAAAATAAATATATATAAAGCCATTAAGAATTTAATCTGTTATTAAGCTTACTGTAACATCTTAGATACTAATATTAATTTTTATCAGGTGGATGCTTCTGTTATTGGGGGTGGTTGTATTGAGCATAGAACCAGCCTCCACAACAACGACACGCAAACCACATGAAGACCATCTTCTGTTAGTACTACAGGCAATGCACAAGTCACATGCCTTTAATAAATTACCTTCCTCAGAACAGGTTCTTTTGGTAGAATTGATTTCTGCTGCAGAAGTTGACCAGATTACACATTTGATTGATAACATTGGCTTTGCACGAATTGCTACTTTTCTTGATCGTGAGTAACATAGTTAAGGAAACGGATAATAAATCCAGTTATATTAAATTTAGAAAGCTTTTTATGGACATTTGCGTCAGTAAAGTTCCATGAAAAATAAAAAGAAAACAACAAAAGACAAATATGTTCACAGATATTGCTGTGATATCACTATCAAACAGATTAAAAATTGTTGTGCCTGTCCCAAGGATTTCCAGTGACACATGTCATGGTCTTTTTGTGTTCAGTGAAAGTGAGAGATTATTGTTGGATTTGTTTAAAATTTCTTTTCATAAATAACACATGTATCGTATAAAGAACCACATATTACATTTAGAAAACCAAATGGACAGTTCACTTTGATTAACAGTTATTGTTATATTCTTACTCTGTTTGACGGTGGATAATGAGGTAATTTACACCAATGTTTTACTCTGTTTGACGGTGGATAATGAGGTAATTTACACCAATGTTTTACTCTGTTTGACGGTGGATAATGAGGTAATTTACATCAATGTTTTACTTTGTTTGACGGTGGATAATGAGGTAATTTACACCAATGTTTTACTTTGTTTGACGGTGGATAATGAGGTAATTTACACCAATGTTTTACTTTGTTTTTAATAGTTATTTCACTTCTGATTTCCTATTTTTAACTTGTAAATATCAACAAATTATGTTTGATTTACAATTGTAGATGTAACCAGAATTGATCAACGCGAAGCACATATACTAGAACACTATTTAATAACGGTAATGTTCTTATTGATATCAGTGCAGGCTAATATTACATCAGCTCAATGTTTCATGTTCTGCTAAGAATTAAGAGACAAATCATACTATAGTAGTGCACAATGGTAATAAAAGTTTGGAAATACAAAAGAAAAAAGAGTACAATGATCCGACTGGTGGTTGATGTATGATAAATTGTTCTCAACATGTCAATTATGTGGATTATCACATAACAATCTATGCTCAGTATATACATTATTGTTTCCTCTTTACTATATTGTACCTCTATTTAATAATACTAATTTTGCATAATATTTTTGCGCTTGTTCTTTTGGTCATTGTATAATCTGTATTGATCATGGGAATAGGCTGTGTAATATATGCACGGATGCAGAGATAGGTGACGAATTTCACTACATTCTTCAATGTAAAACTTTGGCAAACGAAAGAAAATTATACCTGAGTCAATATTTTTCACGCGGAATCAATACTTTGAAATTTGGTCAATTATTCCAAATTAAAAATAAAACAAAACTAACGAAGCTGTGCAAATTCATTCGTGTCCTACAATATCATGCTAGTCCTCCTGGTTAGCCACATATCTCTGTGATCCAAATGATGTTATTTCATTTGTGTTCTTATTATTTAATTGTGTAGACCATCTTGTCTTGTCATGTGTATTTATTATCTATTTATGTTAAATTGGCAAATTCTCTGTACCACTGTTTAATCTATGGTTTTATGAGAAATAAAGAATCTTGTAATCTTGTCCTTGTATTTACGGCTTCTTATTTCCCTTCTGATATTTTTAAACTTTACTTCCAAAGGGTCTTTCAGTTTTACGTGAAATTATTTGATGCATTGTAAATAAAACGCTCTATTGCTTCAAGAAATATTCGGTTGTATTTGTTATTTTCGATGCTATTTGACACAAACAATGGTAGTCTGTTAACTCCGTTTGAGCAAAGAAAGGACCCAGCAACTGTTAGAGTGGTGTTGAAATATGTTTCAACTAGGATGTGCACTTTACACACTGACATCTGACATTATACACCATGTATTGGGAGTTGGGGTTAGGTATCACATACACACATACATTTTTATGTATCACTTGTACACACATTTTGTCATACTACGAATGGTATTTACTACTTCAGGAACTGAACCAGGAGTCCATCCAGCACCATAAGAACACAGACCACCACTCACACCACACGGTTTGTTATTTTTATTATATAAGTAAAATAACATGCATAAATTAATAGGGAAAAAATACAAATAATATATAGTTTAACTTTTCCATTGTGTTTCCTCAGTGATGTAGAACTATTGAACAATATGCCGGTAGTATTATCAGCGTAAACATCATGTCCGTTTTGTTTGTAATCCCATTTGTTTTGAAGTGGGCTGTTGCATTATTAATAGTGTATTCATTTTTCGTCCAACACGCTTTAAATTCCCAACAAGTACCTTTGAATATCCATTGATTTTCAAAATATCTTAATCGTGGGTCACGCAGCAAAACTAGCCATGTGGCGGATGTCTTCAAAACATTGTAATGATGTATAATATTTATAGAGCATTGTAGCTGAATTTAGGTTTTGTAGCACTGAATAGTTTGTGTCATTGTTATATTTACATATAGATAAAACTAAATAGAGCATGTTGATGATGTTAGTAGTGGTGAATCGTGAATGCCTTAGACGATGGTCACTTTATTACGATATTTGACAATTCAGCACGTCCAGGATGATATTCAAGGAATTGATAACCACAAGCAAGACTTCTACCTTTTCTCAATCATATTTATTGTCTTATATCGGGAAGATTTGAAGTTATTATAGGTCGTCATGGAGATTTGGGAACATAGCCGACACTGGAAACATGCTTGATAAGTTGACATCAAATTTGTTTGTAGACAATCTATTCAACTAGACGAATCCTGACACGAAAACGAGATAGGCTTATTGACGTGATTGAGTTACCTAACATTGTAACCTCATATCTAAATATGTTTGATAAGATGTAGTTCATTAACAGCCACCAGTCAAACATTAGGAAATCCCGTACAAAGCTGGTCGGAGAATCGTGACAGACGTAAATGACAGAGATTATTATCCCCTGGACTTGTGAAATTGACTGTAATTTTTAAAAATTCAATGCATTTGATTGTACTCGTATTTGGTGTGTAAATGCGTTATTTCTAACTGTTGTTATTGTGCGTCATTCTCAGTTTGTATTTTGACATCTGATAAAATGGTTTTCTACAAATGGGAGTGCTTGATTGGTTGTTAATTTTTGACTGATCAAGTTTCGTAACCTATGACGCAGTTTAAATAAATTGAAGGCAGCATGTAGCAATTTTGCTGTAATTAATTTGACTAAACTGCTACATGATATATAATATAAGACATGTATTACAGCAAGTAAATACAATAAAGTATATAAATATGAATTAAAAGATATAAGAAATACTTACACACATGTATGAAATGACCTCTAGTAACAGTTGTGATTAATTTGATTAGTTTCATGCACGTTACTGTTACTGAAGTCAGATATATAAGCATAACTTCTTTTCAATAATTTTGAAATTCTGTTTGTAGAAATCATGTATATTGTTGATGTCGCAAACATTTAAAATATAACAGGTGACTAATCATAGCAGATATCAAATGCATAGCAACACTTAAGTCATAATATAAAGTAAAAACACAATAGGAATATATTGTCCATGTTGTGATGTGCTGTAAAGACACTTCGATGAAATTAAATCGATATGTTATACTCCGTTACTTGCATTTTTAGCAACAACTTTAGCATCACATAATTTCATTGTACGAAAACCTTTAGGAAGGAAATTTTCACAGGCGATTGCAGTGCTATCCGACAATATTTTCAGCTAAACAGCAGTAAAAAAGGAGTTTTTTCTCGGACTTTTTTTTATCTCGATTATTTTTTTTTTTATTTTTTATTTTTTTTTTTTGTGAACTAATGGAACTATTACACGTATATGCTACAGTACAAATTGGAATCCGGTAGGATCCAGAATCCTACTAGTACAAATTGGAATTCCAATTTCTACCAGTAGAAATTGGAATTCTGATTTGTACTGGATTTAAACCAGTATAAATCAGAATTCCAATATCTACTAGGACAAATCAGGATATCCAGATTTGTACTAGGAGGATCCAGGATCCTACTGATCATCCATGCATATGATCGGTTACAAACAATAATGAACTGGTAACCCATCCCATGGTTATTCTTGTTTACAAAAAAATAATTACCGGGATATCTGGTTTCCAACTCGCTTACAAACAAAAATAAATTTGTCTCCTGTTCGTATTATTGTTTACAAACAAGAATAATTTGTTTTCCAATACATATGATCGCCTGCTAGCAATATGAACTTGTCACCTGTTCGCATTTTTGTTTACAAACAATAGTCTGCTCTCAAACACGTACAATAATGAACTTGTCACATGTTCGTAGTGTTGCTTACAAAGTATAATGAACAGGTATCCTGCTCATAGTCTTGTTTACAAACAATAACGAACTGGTAACCTGTTCGTATGCTCCTTTCAGATCTACTATACAGCAGTAACAGGGTATAATTATGATAAATAAGAGAACTCGGAATACCTGTCTGTACATATCTATTATTACCTGTAGTGGGTATTTCTCTCCTTGTTTAGATGCTCGTCTCTTAGCTAGCGTCTTCCGTTAATGCCATTGTATTCATATAGCTCAATTTTTTCTCAGCAAATCTTAAACATCATTTTTGACTTATCGTCCTACATCTCTTCACCAAAAACGATATAGTGCTCATGAACATCTTAATAGTTAATTCTCCTTTTCATAGGTCCGACGAAGCCTTCAGGCACAAATAAATATAATAATGAAAAGCCAATTATATCAACAACTGAGCACACTTGACCAAAAGCTGTTGATAGACCTGTTTGAGGCAGCCGAACACTCCCACGTGACAGAGTATGTGCACACTCTGGGATACAGTCGAATAATCACTTTAGTTGAACGTACGTATAGCTACTCACCATTACTTTAGATATTACATGCAGTAAAAAACATATAGATATAAATATGTAAACAGTTGAGCTTGGTACTTCGAAATAGGTCCCATTTTAGCTTACCTGGCCTTTAAAGGCCATGTGAGGATTTTTCATCACCCGGCGTCCGTCGTCTGGTAACTTTTCACATTCGAATTGTCTCCTCTGAAACTGCTTAGCCAAAATAACCAAAACTTGGTAGGAATGTCCTCTATAAGGATTGCTCATTTCATCCCAATTCTCTACCAGTCATGGCCGACATAGGCAATTTGTGTTTCTCGTTGGTTTCTAAAATCTTCTCCTCTGAAACCGCTTGGCCAAATAAGGTGAAATGTTACATAAGCATCTATGCAAGGTCCTCTAAGAGATTCATTATTTCATGCCGATTAGACAAAAACATGGTCGTCATGGGCAATTCTTTTTTCTGATTAGCTGAAATTAAAAACAAATATTCTCCTCTAAAGCTAAGAGGCACAATGCATTGTTACTTTGTAGGATTGAGGTATGAGAGAACCTGTACAAAATTTCCATATTTCGTTACGATTGGATAACTAACATGGCTGCCATAGGCAGTACTTGTTTTGTTCATTGACTACATAAACCACAGGTGAGCGATACAGGCTCTTGAGAGTCTCTTGTTTTAGTAGTAATAATATAATTTATTGTCTTTTTGCTTTTTGACAATAAATGAAAAGCAAAAACAGCTCCAAAATATACCACACTGTCAGAACAGCTCCAAAATATACCACACTGTCAGAACAGCTCTAAAATATACCACACTGTCAGAACAGCTCCAAAATATACCACACTGTCAGAACAGCTCCAAAATATACCACACTGTCAGAACAGCTCCAAAATATACCACACTGTCAGAACAGCTCCAAAATCCAATCGTAGAAAGAGACACAATCGATATCTCTATCATGCATACATAACCGCTCACTTACCTGGTTTGTCATAGGCACTGAACAATAAAAGTTGCTGATTGAGCTAGTTTTATGGACACAAATGTTCCTCTCTTAGTGGATTGCTTTCCACATGTAAGTATAAAATGTCAACCCTCACATATGACCTGGCGAACAGCGTTGCTATATACCGTACTCATCTTGCAGGTGATTCAATTCAAGTTGATGTTTCAGACTTACTTGTAGAAGACACAATGAAGTGATCTACATTAAACAGACATACATTGTATTTATCTACATATTAGTATCATATTGGATTATATTACATTACTTTTCATTCTGAATGCATAATTAAGTAAATATACAATATCTAGCTACATTAAGGAAACCTGAGATTAAGAAGTTGCATCTGTTTCAGATCCGAAATGCTCCAAATATGTACAAAATAAGCATGTATCATAACTCGAATAATTCAGCGCCCTCTATCCGATATCGCTACTCGAAGTGGCAAAGCGTAATATAACGACTGGATTATTCGGGTTATGTATCATATAGCTATCAAACTTATACTGTTACTCTATAATGACGCTCCAATAAGGCCTCTACAAGTTTTTCCTCGTTTGTACGTGGAACATATCCTTCATTTATGACAAACATTTCTTAGAATTTTATCAAATAATGAAAACTTTAAAAATAAAATTTTGTCTTTTGCATTTTTTCGACTTTAGATATTTCATCGCCATCAGACACGCACATATTTCTGACATATTTAGTGCAGGTAAGACTGTTAATAATTCACTAAAATTATTTTCATTTATCTATATACATGTATATTTAATTGGTTTTTTTTTTCTTGCTGTTGTTGTACTGCAAATTTTGCAGATAGTATATTACTATCAAAGTGTGGAAAATGTATAATGGCAAAATTGAAATCGAATCTTTTGTCATAAAATCTGATAAAAAAATGGCCCTTGGTGTCAAATTTAAGGTAAAGGTCAAGAAAGGGTCGGTGGAAGCTGTTTCTGTTGTTTCCTTTATCTTAAGTTCTTTGGGGATGCAATAATGGACTCCAGTTAGGAAAGCTTGTATTGATAGATAATTGATAGCAAATCTTCAATATACCTGAAAGTTAGAATAAATGCTTTTAATTTTTGTAATTTTTTGTCTTTGATAAGTTTTTGCCACATAGAAGTATACGAACAGATCTACAAGGAGAGGCCACAGTTTGTTCCCAGAAGGACGTCGATGATTTTTTGGAAAATTCGCCCTCTGAACTCGACAAATATGAAGTCATTAGTATGTTGTAGTTCCTTATCGATAAGGAACTACAACACACCAATGACTTCATTTTCTTTTTGCCTTTCGCTTCGTGCTTGACAACAAAGTTAATTCGTGACAAAAAACTTTCAGCTAGTAACATTGCCTACCTTTAATCAAATAAAATGTGTTGTAAATAATATCATTTTTAAGGGTTTTCAATTTTTCCATGGGGAAGGATTGTGTAAAGTATAGAAAAGTGAAATGTGAGGATAGATGAAATTTTCGAAACACATGAGAATTCAAATATCCAGAATGTCTTTACAGTTTTTCGGTGTCAATATTTAATTGGTTTTAACTACGTGAATATACTTTGTTACTGAATGATTGTAGTCCCTCCTTGACTGCAGACAATTTTTTCTCATAGTGATAGATATTTTTGTTGAACCAGTAGAAGAATCAGCAATGAATCTATTCTCTATATGGATTCTTGTGAAGTTTTGGTATCTGATATAATGTAGGTAAATCATCATATTCCTCATTAATCGGAATATTCATTGATGACATGAATGACTTGTAATTTGCCAAAATTTCTTCTTTGTCAAAACTAGTATTTTTGTAGGTAGTATTACAAGAGTTCTTGAAAATTCCAAGTTATTTGTTATTTAATTAATCACTCATAGTAATAAATGTTAAAAACAAATACAAGGTACTAGTAAACAACATCGTTTGCTTTTTTATCCTTAAATACTGATTTAGGTCAAGCATTCAAACAAAATTTCAATTTATGAATTCGATGAAATATTAAGGATTTAATTGATTTTATCTATTCTGACAGCATGTCTAATACGATCTCTTCTCTCATAACCCATGTTCTGGTTTATTCATCAACGGAATCCATCGTTAATTTAAAATGTGGTTTTAGTTGATACGTTGTAGTTTCCTGAATTTATGTCCATATGATTATCTTCTGGTAGCCCGTAATGACATGTCCAGATGGGTTATCGTTGAAAGAAAAATGGAAATGATCACATGTTATGTTTTTATTAAGCATTCCTCAACACTATAGTCTTACAATGCTTTTTTGTAATTGAAAATGTTCGATGTAATGGTATTGATGTAATTGTAAGATACAATTGACACAGCTTTGCTGTTGAAAGTACTCAAGAACATGGGAAGTCACTTATTTATGATTCAAGATGTTTCTAATGATGACGGCAACGATTCCCTTTTTTAAACGTGATAACAATTCCGTCCTAACTGGCTTAAAAAGTAGAACTATAGCCACATCACAATTAACACTAACCAACCGATATACCTGAGTAAATCCGTTAGCACATGGCTTTTGAAGTGCGAAATCGTGGTGTGATTTTAGCATTATGACTCTAAGCGAAAAGAGTGTATGTTATAGCAAATGTAAATAATACCCAACGGTTTTTGAATGTAGGGGAAAAGATCATCAAAGGTCCACTAATTAAAAAAGGCCGAGTCTGTTTTATTGTTGGACGATGGTAATTTCTACTTCCATGGTTGCGCTTAATATGTTGCCAGAGTAGCGGCTGTATAAAAAAAACTCTAAGTTCGATGAGCGATGGAAAGAAGCTCACATTTTTGTAGTAAAATTTGTTACCCTTTGAGTGTGTGTATGATAAGAAAGATACATCCTGCAAATGCTTTAACCGTAATACTGTGAATTCATTATTATTCGTGGTATTCCAATTTTCGTGGATTTCTTGGATAGTATCAAACCACAAAATTAGCAATTCAACGAATATTTGTCTCTATATATGAATATACTCACTACAGTAAGGGATCAACGAATTTACATATCCACGAATATAGAATTTGTACTCAAACCGCGAAAATTGGAATCCACGAAATTAAATTACTTCACAATAGTACATTTGAAAATGCTGCTTACTTACTTTAGATGAATCAATCTTATTTTATCTTATATAAAAAAAATACTATAGACTGTTTTAGTGACAACGGGAACCTTGGAACCGTAATGGAAGCGAGAGGTTGGCGCCGTAAAATCTGATTCAATCCACCATTTCTTTAGAAATGCCTGTACCAAGTCAGGACCATTGCGGTTTCCAGTTTCCCGGTTGTTGACTGATTTTGTCTGTTTATTGATTTATGAGTTTTTAATTTCCCTTTGGAAGATTGCTCTGTGTTCGGTAATTTTGTTATTACCCTTATTTACAAAACTCCGTATGTCTCTTTATCAAAAGTGTCAAAGGAGCGATCGTCAATCCCAAGAGACGTCAGTGTAACGTCATAAGAAGGATTAGGTGTTAAAAAAGCAAGAATAACAAAATTCGAGAGAGAGAAATGGATAGAACTAGGGGAGAAAAATAATTCTTATTGTTTACGGTTAGAGAAACAAAGACAAGTAAAAAAAAATCAATAAGCTAGTTAAAAGATGATAAAAATAGTGTAATTACAGATCGATCAAAACTTCTCCATATGATTAAGGAATACTACGAAAAATTATATATAACAACTAAACCGAATAAAGACTTACTTGAAAACTATATTTTCGAAACAAATCTAGAAAGAAATATTAATGCAGAAGAGTTCAAGATATGCGATGGAAAGCTAACGATTGAGAAATGTACTTCAGCCATTAATATGATGATATTGAATAAATCCCCAGGGTTGGATGGGTTAACAGTTGAATTTTATCAAACTTTCTGGGATAAGATCAATTTTTTTTAGTTGTCGTTCTGAATAAAAGCCAAGATGAAAAGCTTCTCACATATTCTCAGAGGACGAGTGTTCTGTCTTTAATTTTTAAAAAAGACGACCCTTTTCTATTAGAAAATTTTCGTCCAATTTCACTGTTAAATGTTGATTTAAAGCTTTTGACATATGTTTTATCTCAACGTCTAAAGAAAATGCTGCCTAAAGTTATAAATGAAGATCAAACAGGTTATTTACAAAATCGATTCATAGGCTTCAATCACAGACAAATCTAAGATATTATAGATTTTGCTGATTCATATAAAATTGATGGAGCTATAATTTTTGTAGATTTCATTAAAGCATTTGATACGCTAGAATGGGATTTTATGTTAAATACATTGAAACATTTCGGTTTTAATGGTTCGTTTATTTTGGAGGGTCCAAACTTTATATTCTGATATTCAAACTTGTGTGTCAAATAATGGGTGGATGTCTGAAATCTTCAAGAACTCTAGAGGGATTCGACAATTGTGTCCTTTATCTGCTTTATTATTCATAATATCTGTAGAAATTATGGCCTTAAGGCTGCGAAACAATAAAAACATAAAACGGATAACTATTAAAATAGATGAAAAAATCATAGCATAAAAATTTCGCAACTCGCTGATGATACAACTCTTTTTATGAGTTCAAAAGAAGAAATTACATCTGCTCTAAATGAAATTGAGATTTTTGGATCGTTATCTGGTTTAATGTTAAACAGAAATAAAACACAGGGGATGTGGGTTGGAAAATGAAAAAATTGTAAAGATAAAATAGAAGGCATAAAATGGGATAACAAACCAATAAAAGCATTGGGTATATACTTTGGTCATGATATTGACAAATGTAATGAATTTAACTGGGAAGGTAAAATTAATCAAATGAAAAAAATATTGATATCTTGGAAAAAGAGGAATCTTACCATTATCGGAAAGATACTTATAATAAAATCACTGATTTTACCAAAATTTACTTTCATAGCTAGTTCTTGCACAGTTCCTGAAAGATATACGAAAGAAATATAATAGTGTTGTTTTAAATTTATTTGGAAGGGAAAACCTGAAAAGTTAAAAGAAATGTATTGATAAACATACATGAAAAGGGGGGTTTAAACATGGTTGGCATTGATAGTTATTTTAAGTCATTAAAAACTTTATGGGTGTCAAGATTGACAAATAATAATTTGGCAAACTGGAAAGTCATACCATTGAAATATTTTAATAAATTTGGGAAAAAATTGGTTAGTTTTCAACATGAACATAGATGATATCAAGAATTTACCTAAAACTAATAATTTGTCAGCTTTCTATAGGGAAATAATTATGTGCTGGGTAAAAACGGGAGGAGGTCAACTTCCAAACTCTAAGCATTTTGCAAATATTAGAAAACAACTTATATGGGGTAATAAATACATAAAAGTGAAAGGTAAAAGTTTACTATTTAATAATTGGATAGATAGTAATCTAATTTACATAAATTACCTTTTGGATGAAAATGGAAAATTATCAGAAGAATTTATTTGCAAGAAATTAAACTGTAAAGTAAATTGGATTTCAGAACTTTATACTTTTAAAAAGTGATTACCAAGAGAATGGGTTAAAATCTTATCTGAAGAAAATTCTATAAGCATTACAGTTAATATCACAAAAAAACAAAGTTATATGGAATAATAAATACATGGATATTGATATTTTTAAGAACAAATTGTTTTACAATTCAATGATTAAAGGGAAAGCAACAAATCCTGTTGGTTTCAATAACTGATCAAGACATTTAAATTTAGACGAAAATCTTGATATGTCACAAATATATTCGTTTATTTTTTTATTTTTTGCAAGAAAATAAACTTAAAATTTTCCGATGGAAATTGATTCAGTTTATTATTCCAGCAAAAATATTATTAACTGTTTGGAGACTCTCAAATTGTAGTTTATGTAATTTTTGCCAAATAGAAGAAGATTATATGCATTTATTTATGTCATGTAAGCATCTGTCACATTTTTGGAAAAAAAAAGTTACAGAACTATTTAAAAAGGTAAATTTTGAACTTACTATTTCTCTTAAACATCTAGTTTTAGGATACACAATTTTTTATAAAGAATATTTCGATTTTAACTATATTCTAACAATTCTAGGTTATTCCATATACAAATCGTATTATGTGTCGGAACAAAAAACAAAAGCAATAGATGTTTACAGTTTATTTGTAAGAGAATTACGGTCAAGGTTAAATGTATGTAAAAATATCTATTCAAATGTGTTCTTTAAAAAGATACAAAAGTGTATTGAAAAGTAATTATGAAAAAGTATATGATATATCTGTTTTAATATATTATTTATATACGTTGATTATTCCCGGGATAATCAATGATGGTTTCACAGGGTAACTTCAAAGGAGCTTGGACTTTAAAGGTGAACTGTAACAAGCATTGTTGAATAAACTATATCTTGTTGTTAAAAAAAAGAATATCAGTATAAAAAAAAGAATAACAAAATCACGCAATTCATATTATAAAAGATGATCTTTTTTTTAACTCAATAACGATACAAAAGCTTGTGTTTTCACCATGTGTTCATGTGATCATTGGTTGTAAAGCTTGTGTTTTCACCATGTGTTCATGTGATCATTGGTTGTAAAGCTTGATGGTTTCTAGAATATATTGAATTGCTGATTCTTGAACATCACCATAAATGTGTTGTCGTTTCTCTGAAATAGGATAATAAGAATTGAAGGTGAGTATGAGTTCACTCACAAACAATACATGAGTTCTTCAGACGTTATTCTGAGTGTGTGTGATACGTCCGAATTTACACATCGATAGTTGTCCTACAAGATCGTGTTTAATCATATAATATATTTCTTTTGTTTCAATACTAAACACAATAGATAAAAACGAGGTTACAATCTTCATGTAATGTAATGTACCACATGTACAGTGGAGACCGTCGTCGTTGTGCATGTCACCACTAAAGTTGCCAGTTTTAATGCCATTTATGACGAGGTGTACTCGATACAACGTTATGTGATTAAATTTTGCCAGTGACTCTCTGCAGGTCTGTAGTTTTCTTCGGTTTCCTCCACCAATAAAACTGACCGCCACGATATAGCTGAACTATTGTTGAAAGTGGCGTTGAGCACAACAGCCCTAATCCTACATAAATCTTCTTTACTCATATTAATAATTTGTTTTTATTTCCAATCGAAATTAGCTTGACGAAAAATATTACATAATGGTATGAAGAATAATGAACGAAAATACAAAATAATCATAATTTATGAAATCAGAAATATGCTATTGTAAAGAACGATAGACAATGTTGTTTTTTAATTATCTTTCAGCATATGAACGCTGAAGCGGCTGGGCACCAACCTATAGTAGGTTAATACTCATATATGACGATTAAAGGAGTTGACAGAATTAATTAAATCCATATTCTTTTAATCATGAAAAGAAAGTTTAAACAGTGATGATAAACAATTCTATCAATATTAATAAATAAAAAAAGAACACCTCTAGTCTTAACTCACTGAACACAAAAATAACCACGAAACATGACGTTGGAAATGCAGGTCCTGGCTTAGGACAGAACACACATGTGGCAGGGTTAAACCTGTTAATGTGTCACAACCCCCACCCATCCTTTCTTGATAACTGGATCTTGTCAACGGCAATTCATATATAAACAATCTTGCACAGATTCGTTTCCACTCAAAAAGATCACATACAATTACAATAAATAATGACAACATGAGCATGGACAGTACAATAGCAGGATCAAAGAATGTTCGTAGTTGTGACAACATGAACATGGACAGTACAATAATAGAGTCAATGAATGACATCTCGTAGCTGTGACAACATAAACGTGGACAATGCAATTACAGGGACAAAGAAAGCTCGTAGATATGACACATAAACATGGACAGTACAATAGCAGGATCAACGAATGGTCGTAGTTATAACACCATAAACATGGTCAATACAATATCATGGTCAATAAATTATGGTAGCTATGACAACATAAAAATGTACAGTATAATAGCAGGTTCACTAAATGCTCATAGTAATGACAACATAAACATGGACTGTACAATGACATTGCCAATGAATGATCGCAGTTAACTGACTACTAGTTATTTTGCGATATTTTGCAAATGAGAGGTAATGCTAACCCAGAGTACACAAGTCGTCAAAAACATAACGAACAGTTATCCGGATATAATAAAACACAAAGGTCAAACATAACAGAAGAATAAAACTTCACTCATCACGATCAAAATGAACTATGCTAAAGACTGAAATTAACACCAGCTTCTCCTGTGAGGTACGCTGCCTCTCTGATGCATAGATGTAAGTTATTTACCTTTTAATGAATCTCATAAAAAAAAAGTTTATATTACATCAGCATGCCAAACTGTTATTTAATATGTTGTACAATGACCTTCAAATATGATAAACATGTCATACAAAACGCCTCCGTTTATCAATTTTGACTCTTTCTATGATTTTGATATTTGATTTTTGAATATGACAGTTTTAATTCTAAGAGGATATTTTAAAATATAAGAAAAAAAAATAATGTTTGTTGTAATCTCAATGTCGATGAACACTCTGCATTGCTTTATCTGACAAACATTTTTAAAATGTGCTCTATATACGATTGTTTTTAGTCCCAGATCTACACCCCTCTTGGGTGGTCTACTTCCTACTGAATACTGCATGCGTATTAATCAATGCTTTGATTTCTGTAAAAGGCTAATGATATCGTAGATGTTGGGATGAACATATTTTGACCGATATGCATTTAACCTAATGACAGCTTCATATTTATAACAGGGCCCGGGTGGCCCAATGAGTTAGGTAGTTGGATTACCTAACAACACATACAAACCTATCACTAATACGGCGTGTATTTTCGCCCGGCTTTGTAAATTACAAAAAGGTGCACTCGACTCGCAACCGCAAGTGATAAAGTTTACCAGTTACTTGCCCATGGTCGATGGGTATCTCCGGCATCTTCCACCACTAAAACTGGTCGCCATAATATAGGTGAAATATTGTTGAAAGTGGCGCTAAACACCAAAAATCAAATCATATTTATAGCGAATATTGGGTCTGTTATCACATGATAAAATGATAATGTTATAAGAAAAACAAAATCACAGTCAGAACGGCTCCAAAATCCTATTTTAAAAATCGTAAGAAAAGGAGGTAAAATCGATACCCCTAAAATATATTTGCATGACCTGACTTGATACAAGCACTACAATAAAAAGTGGCGGGGTGTAACAAGTTTTGTGTGTTCAAACATGCCTTCTGTGATCATGCAGGTTTTCCGCATATGAGTATAATCCTCACATATATCTAGGTGAAAAGAATTCTTGTCAACAAAATGTTAATATCTTCAGAAAATATTTTTAATTGATAGAAACACTTAATATGTATTCGAATATTGAACGCAATCTTCGCGTACAACAAGTAGTCGAAAATATTTTGACCCAACTTATAATTCGATATTACATTAATTTTACATCCAATCGAAATATTGTTTGACGGAGCAATTAAACATATACCTATATAATCCCTATATTATTGCATATAGGGAACAAACATATCTCTGGATGGGTGTCTGATAATATGAAAGAATGGTGATACTCTATTGTGAAATCAAATTCATACATTTGTAAATAGTTAATACACTAATGTTCCTGCATTATCTTTCAACATATGGATGCGGAAACTGCTGGCACCATCCTATGTCATGTGGATTCTTGTGTGAAGGGAAAATCGAAATAGGAAAAAATAATTGTTTGTTTATGCACTATTACCATTTTTCAGTTCATTTCTTTGCAAATGATGCCTTTTCTATGTTATTTACGGTAACCTATGAAACGAGGAACTGTAAGTACAGGAGAGTTTGAATATACCAAAGGGGGTAATCAGAAGCCAGAAATCGAAGGACAGACACCACAATGTCATAAAAAGGAGAACAAAAGGACAAACGACGATCTACAAAACATTACACAGAAAATTAAAATTAGGGGAAAACGAACGTTACTCAAATTCAAGGATGAATTCAGGTGCTCTGGAAGGATAAGCAGTTCCTGTGGCATCAGTCGTTTTACTCTTGTTGCAAACCCGTTGAAAAGTTGCTCAGACACTATACAAAACAAATGTCAAGCATGCAGAAGAATGACGGTATTTCAACACGTACTCCCACTTATCTACTTGCTGGAGAGTGGAAAACAAACCAGGTAACTAATGGTAAAGGTCAATAGGTTTTTATGCAAAACTTCAATAGTATATTGACGTATGTTCTAAAGTGACCTATTCTTTATGGGCTGGGGTAAAGGTAATAACCGTTAGAGATTACTGAAGGGGCAATCAAAAATAGACAACGCAGAGAAACTAGCATCATAGGGTACACAAGACGAACAAAACAAAATAGACAACGCAGAGAAACTAGCATCATAGGGTACACAAGACGAACAAAACAAAATAGACAACGCAGAGAAACTAGCATCATAGGGTACACAAGACGAACAAAACAAAATCACAACGGAATATGAATCGGACACCACTATGCACAAACAAACACAATTGACGTCAATAGGACATGTGCACTCCTACAAGCAACTTGAGGTAAGTACTAATTTTGATCATTGTTGGATTCAAAGCTTTCTGATAAGGATATGAGGATATATTTATGCTTGAAATTTACACCTACTGAATAAAGTATTGTTAAAACTAAGAGTCTCCTTCCTCAGTCATAGATGACTTTAGCCTAAGAGTCTCCTCCCTCGGTCATAGATGACCTTAGCTCTGCGTCTCCTCCCTCAGTAATATATTACCTTAGCCTACGAATATCCCTCTCAGTCTGATCATTCTTGGATTCAAAGCTTTCTGACAACAAGCACATGTTTCGTCTGCTTCAATATATTTATGCTTGAAATTTACACTTACTGAATAATGTATTGTTAAAACTAAGAGTCTTCTCCCTCAGTCATAGATGACCCTAACCTTAGAGTCTCCTCCCTCAGATATACAAAAATATAGATGACATTATCCTGAGAGTCTCCTCCCTCAGTCATAGATGACCTTAGCCTAAGAGTCTCCTCCCTCAGTCATAGATGACCTTAGCCTAAGAGTCTCTCCCTCAGCCATATATGAATTATCATAAGAGTCTCCTCCCTCAGTCATAGATGACCTTAGCCTAAGAGTCTCTTCCCTCAGTCATAGATGACCTTAGCCTAAGAGTCTCTCCCTCAGCCATATATGAATTATCATAAGAGTCTCCTCCCTCAGTCATAGATGACCTTAGCCTAAGATTACCCCCTCGTCATAGATGACCTTAGCCTAAGATTTTCCTTCCTCAGTCATAGATGACCTCAGCCTAAGGTTTTCCTCCCTCAGTCAAAGATTACTTTAGCCTAAGAGTCTCCTCCGTCAGTCATAGATGACCTTAGCCTAAGAGTATCTCCCTCAGCCATAGATGACATTATCATAAGAGTCTTCTCCCTCAGTCATAGATGACCTTAGCCTAAGATTACCCCCTCAGTCATATCTGACCTTAGCCTAAGATTATTCCCTCCTCAGTCATAGATTACCTTAACCTAAGAGTCTCCTCCCTCAGTCATCGATGATCTTAGCCTAAGAGTCTCCTCCCTCAGTCATAGATGATCTTAGCCTAAGTGTCTCTCCCTCAGTCATAAATGATCTTAGCCTAAGAATCTCTCCTTCAGTCATAGATGATCTTAGCCTAAGAGTCTCTCCCTCAGTCATAGATGATCTCAGCCTAAGAGTCTCTTCCCTCAGTCATAGATGACCTTAGCCTAAGAATCTCTCCTTCGGTCATAGATGATCTTAGCCTAAGAGTCTCTTCCTCAGTCATAGATGATCTTAGCCTAAGAGTCTCCTCCCTCAGTCATATATGATCTTATCCTAAGAGTCTCCTCCCCCGGTAATAGATGATCTTATCCTAAGAGTCTCTCCCTCATTCATAGATGATCTTAGCCTAAGAGTATCCTCCCTCAGTCATAGATGACCTTATCCTAAGAGTATCCTCCCTCGGTCATAGATGACCTCAGCCTAAGGTTTTCCTCCCTCAGTCATAGATGACCTTAGCCTAAGAGTCTCTCCCTCAGTCATAGATGATCTTAGCCTACGAGTCTCCTCCCTCAGTCATAGATAAGTTTTAGCCTAACAGTCTCTCCCTCAGTCATAGATGATCTTAGCCTAAGATTATTTCCCCTCAGTCGTCGATGATCTTAGCCTAAGAGTCTCTCCCTCAGTTGTAGTTGACCTTAGCCGATTAATGTCCTTTGTTGTTATTGCCCAAAAAGTCTTTGCTTTAAATTGGCTTTCCAATAGTTTGACTATGAGCGGTACTGGTGACAGTTATTGAACAAACACGTCGAGTTCCCTAATTTAGATATCTACGCTTTTATTCTCATTATTATTATTATTATTATAACTCCGCGATGATGTTCGATGTATATATAGGAATCTATGTATGTCTGTCTGTCTACTGGTCTGAACTTGTATCTATTCATGTTATATTCAAGGATATAAATGATACTTGTATGTTTGTAGCCTACCACGAGAGGGTGTAGTGTGTCGTTATTAAGAAAAGCCTGAACATGTCAAAGGGGTAACATGAAGCCATAAATCGATGAAGGTCAGACAATACATTGGCCAAAGGAAAAAGGACAAGCAACGATCTACAAAAAATCCACAGAAAACATAGATCGAGCAACACGAACTCAACAGAAAACAGGAAGTGAAGGCACGTGATACCCGTCGTGTTACTCTTGTTAAACCCGGTGATTAGTCACAAACGGAACATATCCATGGTTGGTCATTTGTGACACAGATATTCCGTAATGGTTAACCATGGCATTGTGGGAACCGTACAACTGATGACTTCAACGTATCCACAAGGAACCCGTGGTTCAGTAGCGTCCTTGTTAACAGCTACACGTTATCAATAAGATTGGAATGTCTCTCTGGAATATCAATGTCACAAACTTCAAATGTGCATGCCTCAACCAAAGTAACAGAGCATCGTGTCTAGCTCAGAACTTTTGAAAGTCGTGAACAATATTAATACTTCAATAATGGTTGTAGTCCTCCACCAGAGAGTGTGTCGTTAATAAGATTTGAATCTCTCTGTGTGGAAGTTGTTAGTTCAACTGTGCTTACACCATATCAAAATATAGAGCACATCATATTTCTAGCTCAGATGTTTGAATGCCTTGATTTGTGCGCATTAACAGAACGTCTGTAGCAAATAATGTTGGATCTTCTGTCTGAAAGGGCTAGATCACAAACAATTCTTCTTTACTTATCAGTATATACCGCTCAACTGCATGCTAGAGGTAATTTCACACTCACTTTAATTGATATCTAAGTGTAATGTTGAATAGTCTCTCATGTTCCTTTACATCCATATTATTTCTTACTAATAAAGCATATCGTGTCCCGTGTATAATTTTTTGAAAGACTAGGGGAATATTGGTATTTTAATCAAAGAAATCTGAGAAAATAGACAGAAAATGAATATATCGTATCGTGACATCTGCTCGGTCATGTAATAAAGTCGGTCATTTGTTTTGATTTACTATTCTCGCGCAGCACGAGGCCAATGACGTCATTCTGTATAGTTATAACGTATATAGACGCCGAAGCAGTTTTTTAAAACTTGAAGATTATAAAATGCGATTAAAACAAGTAAGATTGAATTGAACAAATTCCATGCAAGTAAAAAAGCACCTTTTTACTCATGTCTTTTTCACCTGGTCATGGTATCATGGGCGTATGATACCCTCGGAGATTAAACGTCCACCAGCAGAAACACAGACTACTGGGCATATGATACCCTCGGAGATTAAACGTCCACCAGCAGAAACACAGACTACTGGGCGTATGATACCCTCGGAGATTAAACGTCCACCAGCAGAAACACAGACTACTGGGCGTATGATACCCCCGGAGATTAAACGTCCACCAGCAGAAACACAGACTACTGGGCGTATGATACCCTCGGAGATTAAACGTCCACCAGCAGAAACACAGACTACTGGGCGTATGATACCCTCGGAGATTAAACGTCCACCAGCAGAAACACAGACTACTGGGTGTATGATACACTCGGAGATTAAACGTCCACCAGCAGAAACACAGACTACTGGGCGTATGATACCCTCGGAGATTAAACGTCCACCAGCAGAAACACAGACTACTGGGCGTACGATACCCTCGGATATTAAACGTCCACCAGCAGAAACACAAACTACTGGGCGTATGATACCCTCGGAGATTAAACGTCCACCAGCAGAAACACAGACTACTGGGCGTATGATACCCTCGGGGGTTAAACGTCCACCAGCAGAAACACAGACTACTGCGCGTATGATACCCTCGGGGATTAAACGTCCACCAGAACTAGAGGTATTGCATCTGTGATAGTATTAAAAACGTAGATATCTAATTTAGTCCACACTACAGGTTTCTAGAGCAACCTCAATTCTATACGCTCAGTAAAAAGATTGGAAAGCAAAATAATTGAAGTCTTCGGCAGCAAGAAAACCAAAAAGGTTCAACGGGATAACCAAAATTAGTTAAGGTTACATATGGCTGATAATCAAAGTTAGCTAAAGTTACATGTGGCTGATACCCAAAGTTAGCTAAGGTTACATGTGGCTGATAACCAAAGTTAGCTACGGTTACATATGGCTGATAACCAAAGTTAGCTAAGGTTACATATGGCTGATAACCAAAGTTAGCTAAGGTTACGTATGGCTTATAACCAGTTAGCTAAGGTTACATGTGGCTGATAACCAAAGTTAGCTAAGGTTACATATAGCTGATAACCAGTTAGTTAAGGTTACATGTGGCTGATAACCAAAGTTAGCTAGGGTTACATATGGCTGATAACCAGTTAGTTAAGGTTACATGTGGCTGATAACCAAAGTTAGCTAAGGCTACATATGGCT
>MJUT01014352.1:49737-69479 GCA_002080005.1 Gigantidas platifrons | reverse complement strand
ACAACAATATACGTGTATATAACAACAATAGACGTATTATATAACAACAATAGACGTGTATATAACAACAATATACGCGTATATAGCAACAATATACGCGTATATTATCGCGCCAATGACATGAACGGCCACTCATACCCGTTGTACAAGAGAATTACAATTGAAAATAGAAATACACACACATAAATCACTAAAATAATCCTCAATTGTAAGAATTTTACTCTTAAACAACAGATTAAAACACATTTCAAGCTATGTTTCCCTTAATCACTGTAAAGATTGAACAGCCCGTTGAACTCGACTAGAAAATGGCAACATTATACATAACACTGTCACATGATTGATTTTTCAAAAATGTGGTACTTATTATTTTATATGCTAGTTTCTTAACATTTCGCCTGGAAAACCCAATGATAAACTCTACCACAAAATAAATGGTCTATGATTTATATTCTCCTTTGACAATATGAAAGAGTTAATATGTTCTAGAATTTCTCAACGGAGATTGAACAAAATGGTCACTCTCTTAATTTTATAACGGGACGCTAAGTTGCTAACCATGATTCGATAAATTTGACTCTACATTTTCAATAACAATTTTCTGTTTATTTGAGGTTTGGTTTTAAGTTGCATATGACAATGTTGTCTTGGATCATCTGCCAATGTTTCCCGCGTTCATTTACCTATAGGTTGACATTAAGAAGAATTCCGAGGACATCTGACCAAATAAATCATGTGTTACTTCCGGTACGTCACAATGACCGAATAGACCATGTTGCACGAACATTCAAAGAAATTCAAATGAAGTATATGTCACTGTGGAATTTAATTTGCACAAAAATTAATCTCTCAGATGAACATTAGATGGAAACAAAGCGATAGATAGTTTTCATTTCCCGTCGTTTCTACATATTACTGAACTCGGTGACACGCATTATAGCCCGTCCTTCGGATGAGACGTAAATAAAACCGAGGTCCCGTGTTGAGAAATTGCCACCCTCTTCGCACGTTAAAGAACCCAGTGTAACAGCTCATTATGAGACCTGTTGCACTGGATAATTTATCCGTCCCTACCCATCACCTTTCCTTATTTCGAGTCCTGTGACGTTTACATTTTTAAATGTTCTCGTCCTGAATATAGCTGGAAAATTGCTCGCTGGACGTTAACCACCAATCAATCAATCAATCAATCACATTATAGCTGTAAAGGCACACAGGCCCATTATTTTAATTAAAAAATGTTTCCCAATATAAGACCTAAACTTTGATTTAAAAAACCATAAAGATATATTGCAGTTGAAATTTTTCATAATATCATAGTAAATAGCCTAGAACGAAGGAAATACGTCCTTGTTTGATTTTCTTCCATCCAGGTAAGAATTCAATGTTGACCCGCCCAATGCTAAACATTCGAATTCTTTTCACTAATTACATAATGTACGACATTATAACAGATTTTTTAAACCTGGCTTTTTGTTCAGAACATTTTATTAGTATAAAACATCGAATATTGGCAACTTTTAATATAAACAAAAAAATCAATTCTATCAGCCTGTGTACCTTTAAATCACTACCATTTGTTGTTGTACATATTTGTCGTCATTCTAAGATAAATGACAGTTCGATTGAAACAATGCGTTACTGGTACTTACACGCTATTGGTTTGTCTTTAACCATTTTATATTGTATAATGGGAGTCATACATGATTTTATGATTAAACATCGGGAAATATACATAGGAATAATTATAAACGTCTAAAATGGTTTGTAAAACAACACCAAGTACATAAAACAAAGTGATAAAGAATTAAACATTTTGTTGAATGACCAATTTTCGTCTCACCGAGAGACTTTATCAATGTCTAATGTCGAACCAAAATGACGACTTTATAATTATATATGTATATTCCAGTTTCACAAATGACGTTTACTTGACCCCCTTTATTAGCATTACAGGATAAAAACACGCGTATAATAACAAATGGCAAAATATGCCATGCACATAACAACGAGTACATTGGAGCCATCTGAAGGAATGGATGAGTAAACCGACACTACTGATTACTTATCTGTGAGAATGGATTAGTAAACCGACATAACTGATTACTTATCTGTGGGAAAGGATTAGTAAACTGACATAACTGATTACTTATCTGTGGGAAAGGATTAGTAAACTGACATAACTGATTACTTATCTGTGAGAAAGGACTAGTAAGCCGACGGAACTGCTTCCTTATCTGTGAGAAAGGACTAGTAAGCCGACGGAACTGCTTCCTTATCTGTGAGAAAGGACTAGTAAGCCGACGGAACTGTTTACTTATTTGTGAGAAAGGACTAGTAAGCCGACGGGCCTGTTTACTTATTTGTGAGAAAGGACTAGTAAGCCGACGGGCCTGTTTACTTATTTGTGAGAAAGGACTAGTAAGCCGACGGAATTGTTTACTTATTTGTGAGAAAGGACTAGTAAGCCGACGGGCCTGTTTACTTATTTGTGAGAAAGGATTAGTAAACCGACAAAACTGTTTACTTACTGTGAGAAAGGATTAGTAAACCGACAAAACTGTTTACTTACTGTGAGAAAGGATTAGTAAACTGACAGAGTTGTTTACTTATCTGTGAGAAAGGATTAGCAAAACGAAAGAACTGTTTACTTATCTGTGAGAAAGGATTTGTAAACTGACAGAGCTGTTTACTTATCTGTGAGAAAGTATTAGTAAAACGACAGAACTGTATACTTATTTGTGAGAAAGGATTAGTAAAACGCGCAAGCGAATTAATAAATAGCAGAGGGAACGGATCACCATTTACTGGACAAAATATAATTATGCAAGGAAGCCCTGAAGGGACACCCTTCATTTTTTTCTACCCATTATCACAATTTAGTAATATCATGATGCTTAATAGAAATATCCTGGTATGTATTTAGTATACGGAACCTTGAAGTAGGTATCCTGAGTTCCTGACACTAATTAAATATTAATTATTCGAATGGAAATTCCATCATTATGTTTCCATCCCTTTTTTGACACCAAGAGCCACCCATAGCATCTACATTAAGTAAACTTTTTAATTGGTCTTCCAGGATTTCAGAATTATCACTACAGTACAAAGAATTAATCAGTTACTGAAATTTATCTATTACATGTTTAAATGATTTGTAGGTTGATATGTAGGTTATGATGATTTACGCCACTTTAGAATATTTCAGTTATATTGTGGGGGTCAGTTTTATTGGTGGGGGAAAACGGAGTACACGGAGAAAACCACCGACCTACATTTACCGCAAGTCACTGACAAACTTTATCACATTATCTTGTATCGCGTACACATCGCCCTTTGCGGGATTCGAACTCATAACTTTAGTGGTGATAGACACTGATTGCATAGGTAATTGTAAATCCAGCTACTATTCGATCACGACGGCCTTTAAATTATTTGTAAATCAGTTATTAACATTAATCAATCGGTAACATGACAAATGTGTCTTTATCTATTTGCAGAAACGTGCATCACAGAAACGAGGCATTGACGAAGACAATTTATGAGAGTTACCTTTCCTTTGAAATAATCTCAACATTTCTGTTGATTAGAATGACATAATATTTGCGTTGATTTAATATTCATTGGCATGTTTTGTTGAACATTTTGAATAGAGATGCATTTTACTCTACGATATTCCATGGAGAGGAAGACATGTCAAATGGTATATGGCATATGGAGAAGACACTATTATGCATTCAGTGATTATGGCTTTTGATTTTTTTTGTGTCTTAATGAAAAGCAAAAGGTGTCATTATTTAAAGGGATATTAAAGTTCAATTTTGTATGAGATTTTATCAAGTCTTTTATTTAAGCTATAACCATGTAATAAAATTATAGTCAAACCTTCCCATGCGGTCACCTATATCAAGCAGTCACCTGTATTAAGAGGTCACCTTTTAATAGTTCTGTCATAGATAATTTCATATGAATTGAACCTCTTTTAAGAGGTCACCTGCCTTATAAGGCCATTTTTTCTTTGTTCCAAAGGTGACCTCTTAATACAGATTTGACTGTATTTATTTTCACAAAATTTACTAGAAGATACATAGTTTGAGGTAATATTGCCGAATGGGGTCAGGTTAGAGGTCATTGTAAATAAGACGGTTCTTGTGGTCCAAACTTTACTTCGTGGACATTAATTCAAATCGTCGATATTTGAATCATTCCTATGTTATATTGGCACAACTAGAGGGGATATGGGTTTTCAAAGTATTTATATTAATATATTATGCAAAAAATAATTTGAAAAAATTAAAATTAACTTTAATATCCCTTTATAGGTCATATTTAATTTTCTAACTACATGTATATCATGTATCTTGACGAAATACTCATTATATAGAATTCATGATGAATGTACAAATCTGTGTTTTATCAATCGATCATCTTTTGTTAATACTAATCACTAACAAACAAATCTTTGTTGTTGTTTTTTGTTTTGTTTGTTTTGTTTATTTGTTGGTTTGTTTTTGCATTGTTTTTATTTCTTTGTTTTGTCAATTTATTATCTAGGTGTACAGTGTGGCGGGAGAAATTTGTAAAGTAAAATTACTTAACGGTGTCTGCTCTTTATTTATAAGATTTGGAAGATTTTATGGGTGCCGCTATTAAAAATTGCTCATATCAAGTGGTTTTAAAACTGAATTTATCTTCTGTCAAATATCATTCTGAGAGCCATTCGATTGCTTCAATTTTTCTAATAGTTGAATTTGGATTTGGAAAATTTATTATCCAACTAAGTCTGGTGGTTTTTCTCTCTCTCTTTCTTTATATAATACAATGTACTTTTTATATAATGTGCCAACTTAATCTGTATGGGTCTTGTTGTTTTCGTTATATAGGTTTCTCTCTCTCTCTCTTTCTTTATATAATACAATGTACTTTTTATATAATGTACCAACTTAATCTGTATGGGTCTTGTTGTTTTCGTTATATAGGTTTCTCTCTCTCTCTCTTTCTTTATATAATACAATGTACTTTTTATATAATGTGCCAACTTAATCTGTATGGGTCTTGTTGTTTTCGTTATATAGGTGTCAATATGTGACACATCCAAAATTTTAAATCGTTATTCTCATTATTGTTGTATTTTGTAGAGAAGCAGTGCATTATGAAGAACATGCACGCAAAATAATATTTAAGTCAAGCTTTTAATAGATTTTAATAAGTCAAGATGATAGACATTGACCACTTTTATGACATTTTATCGAATTACTACTTCTACCTGTAAGGCGATTCATGACGTCATATATTTGATATTAAAGGGTAGGGGTTGAAGAATGCCCATGTTGGTGACATTTTATCAACGTTTTTGTACATGGCTACAGTACCGGAAGGTTGTTTGAGAACATGAACTTAGACCTTGTGATGTAGCTGAACACGATATTTTGTTGTGAAAAGCCAAGATTGCCAAACTGCAGCTATTTTGATAACATTTTATCTCAGTTATTAACATCTTTCAAACATATGTCTCACAGTAGGAGACATGTATCCATTGGCGATACCTATGTAACTTGAGAATGATGGCATATAGTCTGAATATCTTTAAAGTGGATATGTGTTAATATCGCTGCCATGGTAACATTTATGTTCGAAATGCCATAGTTGATCATGTAAAAATTAAATCTATTGTAACCTAGAAACAACTCCATATTGATGTTCAGGGAAAATATTACGAAAATAAGAAAATCAATTCCCATACACATTCCTTGCAAAATAATTGAGTGCACGCGGTATTTTATACATCAGAAGATAAATAAGAAACTTAATTTTCATACATATATTACACATTCCTTGCAAAACATTCTTGAAGACAAGCATAAACTTGTATTGCATTTATCAATATTTTATGAGTACCAACAGTTTTTTCAACACTATCTGTTCACGTGACTACACATGCTACTCACAATGACCCGTGACCCAGATTAGCAGGTGTCAGGAATATTTTCTGTATATGGTATATAATAATGCTTACAAGTGTTGCCTGAGGGCAAGTGTGGACACAGAAATGTGCTGTCCAAAAGGCAAGTGTGGATGTCAATATTTCATAGTGTCTTTTACAAAGGTCACACGTTATAGATCATTTTGTTTGATATTTTTTGGAGAGGATATATATAGGCATGTCCTGCTGCAATTCATTTATTGAATAAAATATTCTTTAAATTAAATATTTTTGTTCAAATATATGTAGCTGACAGTTGAAATACTGTTTGTGAATTGGCATCATTGGAAAGTTTGCACTCCTTTGACATTGTACATATAAAGCATTTTTTATTTTAGCGTGCGATATTACATGTGTTTGAATTTGCAACACTTCCGTTTGCATCTGGGACTCATCAGTAGGCAATGCAAGTGGAATGTGCAGGAGTTAATAATAAAAAAATAACAACCATAAATACCTACTTTGGAATATAATCACAGATTTAACATATTTATAAGCCTAGACTCCCAATGCCCTGTTGACAAAATAAAAAAATTGTAAATATTTAATGGAAAAAGTTGATAGACTATTTAAATAGAAATTATTGTTGGAAAATAAGACATTGTTTTTTATGCAATGTAACATAAAACAATATTTAAAAGAATAAAAGTTTTGAATTTAGAAGTCAGTTTGGCCTTGTGAGTTTCGTCCCCTTTAAATTAGAGTGGTAAAAGTAAAAGAGTAGGAAGAACTAATTGTATGTAACATAAACAAGAAATGTGTGCATCACAAAATACGCCCGTCCATATATAAATTATCAAACGGTATAATGGTAATGACTCCAAAATAAATAGGGTTTTTCCCCTTCCACAGGGGAATTATGTGGCCAAGTTTGGTAAAGATCCAATATACAGAACTAAAGTTATTGTGCGGAAACCTGTGTGGACGCCCGCCGCCCGCCATACCCAATCACATAATAAAAATGAATTTAAGTCATGAAAGTGGTCTTAGGTGAAATTATAAATATTTGCATAGATCTTATTTTACTTGAAGGGTATTGTATGTGTATAGGCAGGTATATATAACACAGCTCTTGACTAATGGGGCGCAAAAATTGCCCCCCCACCCCGTCGATTGTGTTCTACAAAAAAAATGTACGTGTAATTTGGAAGAAAATGACATGAAAATGTTGGCATTTTTTCTAATACATTGTATACATATGCGCCGAGATGTAGAAAATTTCCCAAAAAAGACGGGTGGGGATGGGTGTATAAGAGTAACAGAAGTCATTTAAGAGTTTTACTTGTGAAGCACACACATATAATGTACATTCATTTTTTTAATTTTAAAAGCCATTTTAACTGAAATATGTTGATAGGTTGCTTTTTAATTGACATTGCAAGATTGATTGAAAAAAAAATCTATAGATCCTAAAAAATTACCTTTTTGGCCCATTTAACCCCCTTTTGACAAGATCTAAAGAAAAAAAACACATTAAAATCAGACAAAAAATAAACGCTCCATATCTGAAAGTGTGAAACTACCAATTACAGCCCGCTTGGGCCTCTAGTTTCAAATGGGGNGGGGGGGGGGGGGGTCAAAATGGCTCAACTGGAACAAAAGTTTTACACAGAAACCTTTAAAAAAAAACCAACCATTTTTAAATCCTTTGGGCCCCTAGTTTCCAAACGGGTATGAGAAGAACCGCCATTTTCAATCCTAGACTTTATATTGTACGTAGTAAGAATCATTGTGTTGAAATTTCATGGAAATCGGTCAACTGGAACAAAAGTTATTGCAAGGACACCGATGTGTCTACAGACGGACGACAACGACGACAGACTCATATACGACCGCAAACTATTGCCGACCTACCGACCCAGATTTTTTTCAGCATGTAACTAAAACCACACCTATTATTTTGTTTGGCCTAAGACACTTATTAGATACGAATTTTTATCTTGTCCTCCAGATCTTTTTTTTTTTTTTTTTGCTAAAGTTAATTGCCCTACCGACCCAGATTTTTTTCAGCATGTAACCAAAACCACACCTATTATTTTGTTTGGCCTAAGACACTCATTAGATACGAAATTTATATCTTGTCCTACAGATCTTTTTTTCTTGCTAAAGTTAATTGCTACAGTGTAAGTTAATGTACAGTTGACACATTTAAAATTTCAAATTCAAATTTGTAATCAGACAAACTTTGATAATCTCAGGCCTTCAAATAAGGTAGATGTTTACATTACATATGAAAAAGAACAGATATGGAGAAAATGTGAAGGTTAAAATCATCCATCTCCAAAATAAACTGATAAAGATAATGTAAATGTCAGAGTACCCTAATCGCGCACATTTTGACGGTTTATAACACTTATTGTCTACATGAACAAACCATCATGGAAATTCAGATTAATTATTTAAAGTACTATCATAGACCACAATTTCCGCATAATTAATTTTCTCCGTCCCTTTTTTATATTTCAGTATGTCAAACATAATATGTCACGTTGTTTACACTGGAAACCAAATCGCGCACATGTTCAGATTCAGATTCTGACAGAAATTTCGTAAAAACAAACATATTTCTTTAATTGGCCGATACAATATAAAATTTGAAAATTTTTCTAAAAATATACAATATACTGATTTGGGTACTGCGATGTCGAATGATCTTCAGTACAGCATTTTCCATCAAAATCCAGTATGTTTTCTTCCTTCGCAGTAAAAACAAATGTACAGTATGTACAAAAATGTATGCAGACTAGTAGAAAGTGAAATAATCACATAAAATGTCCAGTGCAAGGTATTATACGAAATTTCCAATTTAAGTGCATTTTCCTGGAAAATGACGTCACAATATAATTTCCACTTCACAATAGAATATTTTCCATGAATGAATTGGGCCAGTTGGATTAGTCTATTTGAAGTAGGGTCTAAGCCCTCAAATAAAAATAGTGTTCTATATTCGGTATAGCTTATTATGATTAAACCATGCATAAGTTATAACAAAACATGTGAAAAATATGTGCAAGAAGTGAAAAAAGTGTGTATTTTACATTAATCGATGGATTTCTGCAACTTATAACATCCTGTTTCACCCCACTGAAACACATATGGGAAATTCCGAAATTCCAGCGTTTGAGGTGCCCCAAAGGGTAAATTCTTGTCTTTAAACAGCATGATAGAAAGTCGTTAGTGAAACATAAACACAGGCCTCTTTCAATTAAATTTGAAATATGTTTTGTCATTGCAACCCCGTTCAGTTGCCTAACAGGAGTCCACAGGTCGTCCACGTGTCACAGTTTAGAATAATCCTTCAGGACCTCACAGTGACCCGTGACCCACTTTAGCACGTTCTATCACTTTATTCTTAATAATGTTGTTTAACAAGTCAAATTATGCATTGAACACTGGACCAGTCCTGTCTTAACACATGGACACACTGGGCAATTGCCGGGGGCCCCACGAGCATATGGGTCCCATGCTAATCTATGAATGTTATGCACAGCATGGTTTTTTTTAATGATTAAACACTGATTTTGTTGGAGGTATCAATACAATAATTATACATTTTTGTTTAATTTTATCGACCAATAACAATGTTATTTCTGTGAATGGTTGTGTAGGTAGGGGTCACAGTGCAATGCTTTGCCCAGGGGGCTATAATGCTGTTAAGACGGCCATGCACTGGATGTCACAAAATCTGCTTTTCCTGAGAAATTAAATACAAAGTCAAACTGAGGTTATCAATTAAAACAACCTCTTTCCATTTTGTTACTGGAAATTTACAATATCTGTTTTGGACCAGATCTATTAATTTTGTAAACAATCAAGTTCATAAAACAATAGCTAACCAGACAAGGCTATGTTGCACATCGATTGAAATCATCGCTTTTCAAGTGGAAATAGATTTCTTTTATGTAGAGTTCTTTCTTTTCTCTATCATTGACAATATGTTTACAAGACTTGATTAAATGAGTAACAGGGCGAGTGTCTAATAACAAAAACAGGAGCTACTTATCCCTTGCAAGCCCATGGGTTCACCCCGTTTTTGTGGTGCCCGTGTTACTCATCTGTTTAGTTTTCTATGTTGGGTTTTTTGTCTTGTGTACCAAAATCAACTGAGGCATATATGTGTTAAAATTGCTTATTATGTAAGAAATTAGCTTAATAACTGTAATATACAAGAGAATAGGTAAGTTTTGGTATATTACACAATCTGAACTCAACAGCTCTAAATGGAGATATTTTCATGAAAAATCTTCAAGGTGGTACCTTTGCATTTGAACACTTATACTTGCAAATATCAGACCTTATGAGGTTCTTTGGGGTTGATATTGCCTAAGGAATAGAAATTAGGCCAACAAATGGTTTAAGAAACAAGTTTTTTTGCTCTTTAGGTGTCAAACCACTAATTCACCAATCATAGCTTAGAACATATACGAAAGTAGTCCCTTTTCAAGAAAAAAGTTCCTTTCAATTTGTAGTATTGTGAAATCTACTGAATGGAATGGACTAATTAACATTGATAATTGAAATTAAATATATAGGGATTATTTTGAGCCCAAATTTGATGAACTTAGTTGTATTTTAATACCTCTATGGAGGATTTGATGCATGACCAATAAATACCCAATTTCTTGGGGATGACCAAGCTATTCTTAGAGTAGGTGTTTTCCGTAGCATGGCATTTCACTAAGATTTTAAACATGCCCCGATATTTTGACAGAACGTAGAGGAATAATGTACGTTTCAGAAAATATATGGTCTTGGAAAGGATAAACTTGAGATAAAATGGGCAGGTAGGCTAAAAAACACAAATTTAGTAGAAAACCTTAAACAAACTAATTAGTGAACCTTCACACCTAAACCGTGATTCAGTCATGTAACATATTATTTTCTGGACACCTGCTAGCTTATATATTGAACATACAAGATATTTTTCGAGCAACAGTTATTGTTTTGTTGATTCTACCAAGTCAAACTTCTTCCAAAAATCAGGATTTAATTAATTTTCCGATTATCACTTAATAGCTGATTATCGTTGTTATGGAAACATCTATTTCCGACGTGCTATCTCGCTAGATGAACTACTTCGCATAGTTGAACCTGTACTTACTTATTATATATATAGTGTTAGAATTAGATTTTTGAGCTGAAATAATTTTTGTTTTCCCTCGACTGGATTTGAACTCGAACCATTGATACACTGCTGCACAAATCGCCTAGCCTTATGTCCAGCATCCTAGACCACATACACTATTATATATATATATGGCTTTAATACTTTTCAAATCAATTTCTGTTAAGAAAAGTGTGAAGATGCCAAAGGGGTAATCAGAAGCTGTAAATTGAAAGACAGACAACACAATGGCGAAATGAAAAAAGACAATGATGTACAAAACACTTACATAGAAAACTAAAGTTTGATCAACAGGAACCATGGGATCTCAGGTACTATGGAAGGGTAAGCAGGTCTTGCTCTACTATTGGTACCTGTCCTGCTACTCTTGTTTACAAACCTGGAGACAAGGCATACATGATGACAGGACCGAATTGTAATTGTGATTACGACAAACGAACAAATTTACTCTAAAAATTATAAATATATTATCATAAAGGTATGGCTTACATTTCAGCTCATTTTAGTTTGATAAGTAACATTTTTGGCCATTTGAAGAAATTTCTACTGCATCTTGGAGGTAGGAAGAAGAGTTTGAAGACACCAAAGGGGCAATCAGAATCCGTATATCGAAGAAGAACAGACAACTCAATGGCCAAAAGATACCAAAGGGGCAATCAGCATCCGTATATCGAAGAAGAACAGACAACTCAATGGCGAAAAGATACCAAAGGGGTAATCAGAATCCGTATATCGAAGAAGAACAGACAACTCAATGGCCAAAAGATACCAAAGGGGTAATCAGAATCCGTATATCGAAGAAGAACAGACAACTCAATGGCTAAAAGATACCAGAGGGGCAATCAGCATCCGTATATCGAAGAAGAACAGACAACTCAATGGCCAAAAGATACCAAAGGGGTAATCAGAATCCGTATATCGAAGAAGAACAGACAACTCAATGGCCAAAAGATACCAAGGGGGCAATCAGCATCCGTATATCGAAGAAGAACAGACAACTCAATGGCCAAAAGATACCAAAGGGGTAATCAGAATCCGTATATCGAAGAAGAACAGACAACTCAATGGCCAAAAGATACCAAAGGGGTAATCAGAATCCGTATATCGAAGAAGAACAGACAATTCAATGGCCAAAAGATATCAAGGGGCAATCAGCATCCGTATATCGAAGAAGAACAGACAACTCAATGGCCAAAAGATACCAAAGGGGTAATCAGCATCCGTATATCGAAGAAGAACAGACAACTCAATGGCCAAAAGAAAAAGTACAAAAGGACAAACAACCAAACAACCATCTACAAAACATACAATGTACATATAAAACTAGATCGAGTAACTCGAACCCCACTAAAAAACGGGGGTGAGGTTTGTTGGATACTACTTTGTAATACGGTATTTTTTTACAATTTTCATGGCAAAACTTGAAATACATGTACATGTACCGGTATATTAAAGTTAGTTTAAATTTCAACCAATCTTTATATAAATTGTTGCAGTTTTGGTACCATTTAGCAAAATACTATTTTTAGTGACAGTGAACATCTAGGATGGAGGTTGGGTCTGTTAGATATATTGGATTAAGACCACCAAAGGACTATCGTGCCTAGCTTAAATTTCTTAGTTCATCAATTTAAGAAGAGTTTTTCAAAATTAATTTGGGCAAAATCAGTCAATTTTACATATTTACAATAAAAATAGCAAACTCATGACAATATGTCATATTTTTCATGTAAATGGAAATATTGTTCACATTTCAGCTCATTAGATAAACCATAGTGGCTTTATATGGTATGTAGGTTATCTATTTATAGCAATTCAACAAGTCATGTTTTATGACTAGTAAGATCATCAAATACAATTTTGAAAGTAGGCACCCTCAGAATGATTCAGGCAAACTTTGGTTGAAATTGACCCAATACTTTCAGTGGAGAAGATTTTAAAAATAATTTACCCTGGTCTGACAGACAGTGACGACTGACACAAGATGATGGCAATACCTCATATGACCCTTTGAATTTGTTCCTTCTTGTATATTGTTTGGGGGAAAAGGAACATAACAAGATGTCACTTATGATACCCCTGCATATATGTTCAATGAGTACAAAAACCAACCAAGTCGACAAACAGGAAGTAGAAATCTGACGGGTCCATAAACGCTTCCCACAATATGGCATACCTATCAATAGTTGCTGAGAAAAATATCTTGGACGGACGGAAGGACAGACATATGGACAGAGGTAAAACAGTATACCCTACCTCCGGTGGAGCGGGGTTATAAAAAGTACAGAACATGGGCAAGTGTCATTCTGATAATATGTCTGAAATTTTCCAAACAAATCAATCCAAAAGGCACTTCTATACCTGCTCTAAACAATTCTTCTCCAAAACAAAAGGCAAAAACAAGTCTAAAAAGAGCAACTGTTTTATTTGACATAAGTCAATCTCATTATGGTTGAGAAATCAACATATCTTCAACATGAAAACTACAGAGTTGCAAAAGCAATTTAACAAAAAAATATATAAACATAAATAACCTTATTTAAAGAACAAAATAAAAATTCTTTGCCAAGAACATGTATATTAAAACTTTATATATTTGATAATATTTGGCATTGGAAAGGACAGGTAATGTTTCTTGCAAACAATGTGATACTTACTATATATTATCATGGCTGAAAAAACAATGTTCAAATTATCAGCAAGACAAACTACCACAGAGCATGGAATAGGAATTAAAAAAAGATTTCACCCAATGAATTTTCTGCATACATAAATCGTGGATGAGAAAAAGACTACTTATGTCAGACTTCTTTTATTTCCTGGTAAATACAACTAAAATGACCCTAAGAACATATTTGACAAGAGGTAGACATGAATTTATACAAATATCCAATGCAAAGGGACAGGCATTTGAAACTTTGATCACTTAGTTTTAGAAGCTTTAGAAATATCTTTACGTAGGGAAAACTAGGTTCGACATTAATATAATGCTTCTTTAATAATGAATGTTCATCTTCCCATTTGAAATGACATGCTAAATACTCAAAATTGATGAAACATAAAGGTACTGGCAGCCATTTGATCCAGTTCATAGGAAAACAACTGCTATATACACTAAATAAATTGAATATTTTTATCAGGAAAATGATAAAATCCAAACAAAGTTTAAAAATAAAATGTGACCATACTCAGTGATCATTCAACAACTTTGACCAAAAATAAAACATGCAATAAACAAATCCTTTCCAAACGTAATTCTTTAAAACATTAAATCTAAACCAGAGCCTGTATCCCTCAACTCATTATTAAAAAAAGTTAATTCTCCCCCTGCGATCCCTTTTATGTCAAAAACAGAAACAGTTACATAATAAGGTATGCATGTTTCTGAAAGGGATTTTCTTAAGAAATACATTAAAAAATCCTCATCAAAAGCAAATGAACAATAAATAATTTATACCCATATACTGTATATGGACACACCCTTTTTGACACCTTTGAGACTCTTGTTTCTATTGTGTACTTCTGATTAAGAACAAAAACATAAACTTTGTAAGGGCCATCAAATGAACATCCCTACCAAGTTTGGTTCCAATTGGCCCTGTCATTTCAGAGAAAGAGATTAAAATGTAAAATTTACGGACGAAGACAACGACGCCAGACCCCAAGTGATGGCAATACCTAACATGAGTTAAAAAAAAAGGTATAGTAATTCATAAAAAAAATATCCATGCATTCTTTTTTTTTTACATTTGAAATAAAAAACTTAATTAAAATCATACATTGATTACTAAATAACTCACTTCCAAGCTACACATTCTCTCTATTTTACCTTCAATCTGTACTATTTACAAATTGAGAGTTGCATGTAACATGGAAACCTTCCTGTCTACATGTGTTATTCACACCTATCCCATTAACACCATACCCCATTTATGATTACACCATACATGTGTTAGTCACACCTATCCCTAAACACCATACCCCATTTATGATTACACCATACATGTGTTATTCACACTTATCCCTAAACACCATACATGTGTTAGTCACACCTATCCCATTAACACCATGCCCCATTTATGATTACACCATACATGTGTTAGTCACACCTATCCCCTGACACCATACCCCATTTATGATTACACCATACATGTGTTAATCACACCTATCCCTAAACACCATACCCCATTTATGATTACACCATACATGTGTTATTCACACCTATCCCATTAATACAATACCCCATTTATGATTACACTATACACGTGTTAGTCACACCAATCCCCGGACACCATTTACTATCTCTTTTTATCCTTCATTATATCTTTGCTGTACAATAAGGCTATACAAATATTCTTTGCTTTATTTGTCTAGTATACAACTAATCTCCTGGCACCAGATTTATTTGGCAAAGTGGGGCTGATGCAAACAAACAAAAATCTGCTAAAAAAAAGAAAAGATCATTTCATCTCCTTAAAACTAAAATAAAATAACCAATTATCCTCCCATCAAACACTTGTAATATGTATATACCTCCATAGCTGGAGGTGTTTTATAATTGAAAGGTAATATACACAGAAGAAAATTTAACATTTACATTTTACCATTTGTTACAGCTAATACATTGATTCTGGACAAATTCTTGTTAATTCATACATATTTAATGCTTTAAAGTAAAGTACATACCTATATTTTATATGGAAGAGTTTGACGATACTAAAGGGGTAATCAAAATCTGTATATCGAAGAAGAAAAGACAAGACAATGGACAAAAGAAAAAGAACAAACAATGATCTACAAAAACATACACACAAAACTAAAGATCGAGTAACATTGTCTATTTTATTTGTTATTTTTGTAATAAAAGAAAAATCCAGAACTACCAATTTTTTCCATAAAATATCATAATTAACTTTATTTAAACTCGTGCAGGTACATTGTATACTGTTGCATCTATAATATCTTTAAAAACTAAATTTAGAATTATGGAAATAATATTAAATTTTAACAAATCATTGGTAATCTATGTACTTTATGTAATAAGAAATATGTAATAACAATAATATTATTGTTTTCTAAAAAATATTCCAAATTTGCTTGTAAGGTTTCCAATATTCATAGTCCATGTTATCTACAGTTGGAAATATATAACTTCATAAAACTATTAATTTATGAAATTTTTTTCTTTTCTTTTACTCATCTACATACCTTAAAAAAAAATGCCAAATAACACAAATAGTTTTTTTTTATAAGAAAATAATCAATGCGTTTAAGATTTCCAATATTCATATATCCTATGTTATTAACAGTTTGGGTATAACTTGAGAAAATTTAATTTACAGATTTTTGAAGCTATTTTTCATGGGTTTTTTTAGAAACACATTCCATGCTTTACTTATCTTAGATATTCTATGTACTGGTACTTAATAGCAACAAAGAAATGCCTAGCAACACTGATATTTTCCCCAAATATAATCAATTTCTGCTTGTAATATTTTCAATATTAATACTGTATGTTTTTTTACTGTTAGTATATAATTTTAGGAAACTTAATTTAGTTTTAATAAAAATTGTTGTAAGAAAACATTAGATCTTAGATATTCTATGTACTTTTTGGAGAGAAAAAAAGATATACCCAGTAACACTGAATTTTTTTCTTCTTCTGAAAGTCATCTATTTATGCTTGTAAGAGTTTCAATATTCATACTGCATGCTATTTCCAGCAAGGGTTGAACTTTTGAAAACAAAACATATTAAGGCATGGAGGAAGACTCTGAGAAAAACATTGAATGTTTCACTTGTCTTACATATTTAATCTATTTATTATAAAAATATGCATAAGATTACATATATTTGTTTTAAATAGTCATCATTTAATGTATGTTATATTCCCATTATGTATCATGTATTTTATTCACAGTCACGGTATAACTCTAGTTTAAAATAATAATTTATGTAAAAAGAATCTTTTCAATGAGATAACTTGTTTTTATATTTATTTCATCTAAATGTAATCCAAGGTAGATAATACTTTTAGGAAATCAAATATATAAATGATGGAAGATATACAACAGAATTATCTTGTATTATTTATTTTTTAATTAATTTTATATACTTTTTAATAATATTGATTTCATTATTAGTCGCATACAGACCCTGGATCGTTTAACTTAACAGATATTTTGCATCGTTTGCGTTTTTCGTTCGTTCGTTTGCACTTTGTGCGTGTAATGTGTTCGTTCGTTTCATGTATCATTCGCCAGTTTAATTAGACAAACACACAAATGAACGATACACGAAACGAACGCACGCTTCAACAGATCACGTGACACTTATAAATAAACCAGTTTAAAATAATTACCGTGGTACTACAATTTCAATCTTACTATTACTAAAAAATTTTAAATTAAAGTGTAAACAAAATTTTACATATACAAACATGTATTTCCTTTATTTACATGTACCAGTAATTTTGTACAATAAGGGAAAACATATTTAATAAATGCATTTTTTCTATAATTTACTCTACTCTCTAGGACAAATAAACAAGAAATCATCTACATGTATGTAAACAAATGCCTCTGGCAGTTTCACCTGGGAAATACATGCACTGCTGGTGTGAAATGACAACTCTTACACATGTAATACTGTATATATGTTATGTCCTCATGTAACACATTTATGTGTCTGAGTGTTATCAATAAATCTTGAAATCTTGTAATTTCATTCTAATTAACAATTATATGATCTTTTAAAGCCACACACCTCTCGGACAGCTTAACCGAGAAAATAACTGATACACCTATGTTTGGTTGGAATTGTCAATTCAGAATCCCTATAATTGTAAATATAAATTCTGTATAATTATATAAATAGAAAGTCATATTTGGAAGTCAAATATATCTGATTTAAAATTTAATCATAAATATAATTATTAAACACATTGGTAATATAAACTATTTAATATAAATTGCATTATCCTATTATTTTACTGACTAATTTATCATTTATATATATATAACTTACTTATAAAATATAAGAATACAGAAGTTAATCACATCAATTTGCACAAAAGTCCAACAAATAATAACACGATACTATTCGTGTATTGTGCGTTCGTTTCGTGTATCGCGCATTTGTTTCGTATATCGTGCATTTTTCGTGTCGTTTATGTGAAGCGTTCGTTTCGTTTGCGTTTCGTGCGTATTGTAAACTTATACGATCCAAGGTCTGTAAGAGAGCATAATTTCTGATTTGAATGGAAAATACTATCAATAAAAAAAAAAAAAGGTTGTTCTACGATATGTGCAAAAAAATAATCTCAAATGGTTTATGAAGCTATAAAGTGTTAATGCCAGATTGCCCCGATACCAACTCCACCAATAAAAGAACCGCCTAGCGCATGAATATGCGACGTATCCCCCCGCACTTGCATTATATTTAGTTTTATATATTCATATAAAGCAGCCTTGCAGTCTTAATGCATAACATACTTACAAGCCACATGCAAAGATTATTCAAATCTATCTATGTTTACTAAAGTTATCACATAAACAAGACACAATTCTCCAAATTGGTGATTTTTCAACCAAAAACTAAGATTTTCCCCCAAAACCCTTGCTTCAAATATTTCCATGTTAGAACCCATCCAAGATAATGATAATTACAGCTACTAGCAAAATATTATTCAAATCTATTCATGTTTACTAAAGTTATCGCGTAAACAAGACACAATTCTCAAAATTGGTGATTTTTCAACCAAAAACTAAGATTTTCCTCCAAAACCCTTGCTTTAAATATTTCCATGTTAGAACCCATACAAGATAATCATAATTACAAGCCACATGCAAAAAATTATTCAAATTTATCCATGTTTACTAAAGTTATCGCATAAACAAGACACAATTCTCAAAATTGGTGATTTTTCAACCAAAAACTAAGATCTTCACCCCCAAACCCTTGCTTCAAATATTTCCATGTTAGAACCCATCCAAGATGATGATAATTACATGCCACATGCAAAAAATTATTCAAATCTATCCATGTTTACTCAAGTTATCGCGTAAACAAGAAAGTGTGACGGATGGACAGACAGACAGACGGACGGCCGCTATTACTATATCCCCTCACCGCTATCGCAGGGGGATAATAAATTATGGCGGTTGTTATGAATGTACATCGTTGGTTAAAATTAAACTCTTTAGTACTTGCTGCTAAACAGGTCAGAACAGCCCCACAAAGGCCAGTTTTTCTACCTGTTTCTGAAGCTCTTAAAAATAAATTACATATATTTTTTGACAATATACATTCTATATAAATATCAGATGCAGGTACACTGTCGTGTACCCGAGTAGGATCGGTCTTTTCAAGATGGCGACATATCCTAAAGAAAAAGAATGGCCTCTAATTTAAACACGTTTCAAGCAATTTAATCGAAGGATCCAGCCTAAACGCATTGTTAACACAACAGTCTGATTACAGGGAACCCTCGATCTTCCCAATTTTGCATCTTGGCCAGACCCATTTTGTACATTTCGTTTGAAACCTTTCTCGATTTGTGGCACGATGATCAACCCCCCAAAAACACGTTCTCTCTCTATTCCCGTGGTTCATGTCGGCAATGTCATACCCAGA
>MJUT01014352.1:29163-44140 GCA_002080005.1 Gigantidas platifrons | reverse complement strand
AAAAAGACGATATTTTTGTAGTAAAGTAATTCTTCTTTGGTAAAGAATATCTTAGAAGATTTTTAATCATTTTCACACGTAAAATTAGCTTTTCTTAATACATTCAAATTAAAAAAAATCATAACAAAAAAATCCAATAACAGACAGCAAAATAATGAGATATTAAAACATAATCAACAATATAAAGTAACTAAAACAATGTGCTTCAAAATGATCAAGATTAACTGTAGGTCTATGTCTCCCCTGTCCCTGATGTAAATTTAACAATGTCAGTAGACCATGAAAATGAAGTCAATGTCAAGTGACATATGCCAGGCTGGCATGTACCTACAATGATAAATGTGTGGACCAAATATCGTGAGCCTAGGTTGAGTGGAAATGAACAAATAGACTTAATATCAAAAACTTGACATAAATTAAACATAAAGTCATTAGACAATTAAAATAAAGTCATCGTCAAATGATACATGCCTGGATGACATGTTCCCACCACGATCAATGTGTGGACCAAGTATGGTGAATATAGGTTAAATAATAATAGTGAAACTGATATAATCACAAAAAACTTGACATGGTTATTTTATTAATACCACTGACGGAAAAGCAACATCTATATTTCTTGCTATCAGCGACTTTTGCTGCAGGCGAGACAAAAAACTGGACATAAAGCAATGAACAGAAAATGAAGCATCATTAATAATTCCTTTCAATTAGAACTAGAATGTGTTTCTGATTATTGAAAATGTGGCCAATGAAGTACATGTATCAATAAGAATGCCATTAATAAGTACAAGACATGCTTCTTATTACTGAATACTCTAATGATGAAGTACATGTATCACTGAATACTCTAATGATGAAGTACATATATTAGGAACCATGTATTGATTAAGTGGGATTAAGGACTAGAAGCTGATTATTGAATGTTCTGGTGATGATGACAGAAGGTCCATATCAAATATTGTGGTAGGCATTTCATCAATCTGACCCAATCCACACTGTATGTTATCTGGTATGATATAACCTATTTCTGTTGAATCATCTGACTTGAAATTCATTGAAGAATCAACAAAATTATTGGCCAAACAATAAAATAATTCATCATTATTGTCAGTACATGGCTGCAACCAGTCATAAATTTCTGGTGAACTCTTTCCACTACTGAAATCAGGTGATTCACTCATTATGACACTGTCTCTATCAAGATAATTGTAACCACTAGATGGCAGCCCTTGTTCACTCTCCTGTGAATTTTCAAAAAACATAATCTGTTTATCTAATTGATCAAACGGTAATTCTGGAGCCCAGTTAATTACAGAGTTATTGGAAGTCAATTGAGGGTCAACTCCAAGTATTTCTGGTCTAACTCTGTTCATAAGAGGACTAACTAAAGATGAAGAACTATTGGAACTGTCACTGTATGGAGAAGTACATCTAGAGATTGGCAGTATTGCATCTCCTTTGGTTGCTGCAGACACTGTGACCTCTCTTTTTCTACAACCTAAAAGTAAAATTGTTTATTATCAAAAACTCTACTCCCAAAATAGATATTTAAAACACAGAAATCATTGATGAAGAAGATTAACTAAATTAACAATATCATGATACACTTTAGAGAGCACACCAGTATATATTCCACCATTGGATTACATTGAAAATAAAAAAACATCATAAAAAATCCAATGAATTTTCTGGATAAAAAAGACAACTATTTAACTTATAACTAATAAAAGAACAGCCTAGCGCATGAATGCGCAATGTATCCCCCCGCACTTGCATAATATTTAGTTTTATATATTTATAGAAAGCAGCCTTACAGTCTTAATGTATAACATACTTACAAGCCACATGCAAAGATTATTCAAATCTATCCATGTTTACTAAAGTTATCACATAAACAAGACACAATTCTCAAAATTGGTGATTTTTCAACCAAAAACTAACATTTTCCCCCAAAACACTTGCTTCAAATATTTTCAGCCATCTGTACAACAACCTATCTAGAAAGACAAAAATGTTATGGCCCAGACAAGAAAATACTATTTAAAAAACAGTTATTTGACCTTTAGGTCAAAGGTCAAGGTCCCACGAAGGTCATTACGGTATGCGAAACACCACCTTATGGTCATGCACCCACATACCAAATAAATACTATTTAAAAAAACAATTATTTGACCTTGAGGTCAAAGGTCAAGGTCTCACGGAGATCATTTGGGTACGCAACACACCGCCTTATGGTCATGCACCCTCATACCAAATATCACTGACCTATCTCTAAAGACAATAAAAGAACCGCCTAGCGCATGAATGCGCGACGTATCCCCCTGCACTTGCATAATATTTAGTTTTATATATTTATAGAAAGCAGCCTTGCAGTCTTAATGTATAACATACTTACAAGCCACATGCAAGGATTATTCAAATCAATCCATGTTTACTAAAGTTATCACATAAACAAGACACAATTCTCAAAATTGGTGATTTTTCAACCAAAAACTAACATTTTCCCCCAAAACCATTGCTTCAAATATGTCCATGTTAGAACCCATACAAGATAATGATAATTACAAGCTACATGCAAAATATTATTCAAATCTATCCATGTTTACTAAAGTTATTGCGTAAACAAAACACAATTCTCAAAATTGGTGAGTTTTCAACCAAAAACTAAGATTTTCTCCCAAAACCCTTGCTTCAAATATTTCCATGTTAAAACCCATCCAAGATAATGATAATTACAAGCCACATGCAAAAAATTATTCAAATCTATCCATGTTTACTCAAGTTATCGCGTAAACAAGAAAGTGTGACGGATGGACCGACAGCCGCTATTACTATATCCCCTCACCGCTATCGCGGGGGGATAAAAATGTTATGGCCCGGACAAGAAAATACTATTAAAACAAAATTATTTGACCTTGAGGTCAAAGGTCAAGGTCTCACGAAGGTCATTACGGTATGCGACACACCGCCTTATGGTCATGCAGCCACATACCAAATAAATACGATTTAAAAAAACAATTATTTGACTTTGAGGTCAAAGGTCAAGGTCTCACGAAGGTCATTATGGTATGCGACACATTGCATTATGGTCATGCACCCACATACCATATATAATTGACCTATCTGGAAAGACAAAAAAGTTATGGTCCGGACAAGCTTTGCTGTGAAGAAGTAGAAGAAGTGGAAGCGGAAGAAGAAAAAATCAGACTAAAACAATATGTCTCCATTCGTTCGAAGGGGAGACATAATAAATAAAATCAGATGCTTTGAGACACCAGAGATCTCTATTTCCCATAGAAATTACAGACGACTGTTGCAAATTTTTATTCTTTTTCATAGGTCATGTACATGCTTTAAAATGTTGACTTCATCTTTAAAGTCTATCACATAATGTTGTTTATAGATTTCACTTACAATACAAACTATCACCAATTGCAGTGGTACATGTTGTCATGATTGGGTCTGGATCAAAAGAGTTGTCTTCTCTTGGTTTGAAGTCACATACAGGAACCCTAACAGAACAATTACCAGTCATAGTGATGTCCTAAAAAATAAATTATTGTTTTGATCTTGTCATAATTTCTAAGTATATAAATTTTCACACCAGTGACTGTATCAGATATTGGGTACAATGCATATATAGGGGTCATTAAATATCAAATAATCAATATTCTTAGTGATTGCCCTAATTAAATTGTATGAGTATTTTAAAGAAGAAATATAGAAGAATCAAAACATGGCAAATATTTACAATTTGCACCATCAATGCAAAGAGGCACTGATTTTTTCTCTGAAAAATATATTATGAAATTTCAGTTGGAAATATTACATTGACACACCCCCTTGAAAAGATTTGTATCTAATGCATTTTATAAGTGTTTTTACTACATATTACCTTGATATAACAAGCATTTAATGGATAATAAATATTCAGAAAAATTAAAACGGTATTCATTTTCTGATCAAAACAGACTAGAAAATTTGTTTAAAAACTGCTCTGATTTTCATAACCGTTGGTGTCCATCTTATCTATGAAAAGCAAAAACTAAAAAAAAATGTTACAGAGGTTCATTTCTGTGACAATATTTCCCCTTATAATGATTCTATAGAATAGTTTATAATACATAATTGCTTTTTATTTGATCTAAATAGATCATTAAACATGTATTTATTAAAAATTGAAATCCATCTGATATGGTGTCCATAGTTATGAACAAATTATGACTGGTTTAAAATTTGGTCAAAATTTCAGATGACCACCCCTATACACAAAATGGAATAATCTGGTACACAAATTTTGATGGTATAATGCACATCTTGATGCAACTACACAGTAATTGATTTTAAAGCCAAGCTCCAGAGGTTGAGTGTAATACTGTGAAGTGTCTGATGATATGAACAATAAATTGTAACAAAAGCTGTCCCAATATCTGATACAGTCACACTGTCAATTGAAAACAACTGTTTAATGAAGGAGTGGAGTGATTCCATGACTAAAGGAAATCCTTGCTTTATCAATCGCACTATTTGTTATTTGCCATTTTCAAGTTTTTGTTTTCTTTCTTCTTTATCCAGTTTGATTTTTTCTCTTTCTAGTCTTAAGTTCTTCCTTCTTAAGATTTATTTCTTCTTTTTAATTTATTTTCTGTTGCTGTTTTTTTTCCCTTTATGAAGTTCACAATAGTAGGGTATTTCAGTTATATCGTGGCGGTCAGTTTTATTGGTGGAAGAAACTGGAGTACCCGGAGAAAAACCACTGACCAGTGACCTGCCACAATTCACTACAAACTTTATCACATAATGTTGTATAGCGTACACCTCACCATGAGCAGAATTCGAAATCACAACTTTAGTGAGGATAGGCACTGATTGCGCAGATAGTTGTAAATCCAACTACCATACAATCACAGCCACTACGGCCTCCACAATTGTAAAGTTCTGGGTTTTTTTTCTAAGAATATCATAATCATAGGCTGAAATGGATGGACATACTTTTTATTTAAATGGATGGACATACTTGTTATTTCCAGAAATTAATATCATTATTAATACATTAAATTGTTACAATGTTTTTGTTTACTGTGTTTGCTTTATTAGACCATGTTTATCTTAAAAAACTTCATGAAAACATTCCATAATCATGAAAATAAGGAGATTTAGATATGGAAATGCTATAATTCATATACAATTGTCCTTAGCATCAAACAAGTACCAGATATAGTTTTCGAACCTGTGTAAAGAGATTTGCTTTTAATTCTAACATGACATCCTTCTTTTGCTTTGTTAACAAACGAGCAATTTATTAACTGGGTATAATCTCATTCGCACATGCACCGGTGCATGTGACTGGCTTTCCTGTCAGAAAATGTACATGTTGATTAATTATAGTCTGCTCGAATTTGGCACCATAAACTGTGTGCGACATTTTCCGCAAACGTAAATATAAATTAAAGTCTTCTAATCAAAGTATACTACCGTATTTGTACTCTTAGACATATCAGGATCGAAATAATTCATGGAAGCCAAAATGAGTTGGTGGATATTAGTCAATTTTATCCATCGCCTCCAGCTTGGGATAAAATACTAATATCTGCCAACCCATGTTAAAACTCAAAACACATTCTGGCTTCCATGATTTATTTCTTAATTAGAAACATAAAAATTTGCCAATAATTGTAATATTCTCATTTTTAATAGCCTAGCACATGAATGTGCAACGTATCCCCCCGCACTTGCATAATATTTAGTTTTATATATTTATAGAAGGCAGCCTTGCAGTCTTAATGTATAACATACTTACAAGCCACATGCAAAGATTATTCAAATCTATCCATGTTTACTAAAGTTATCACATAAACAAGACACAATTCTCAAAATTGGTGATTTTTCAACCAAAAACTAACATTTTCCCCCAAAACCCTTGCTTCAAATATTTCCATGTCAGAACCCATACAAGATAATGATAATTACAAGCTACTTGCAAAATATTATTCAAATCTATCCATGTTTACTAAAGTTATCGCATAAACAAGATACAATTCTCAAAATTTGTGATTTTTCAACCAAAAACTAAGAATTTCCTCCAAAACCCTTGCTTCAAATATTTCCATGTTAGAACCCATCCAAGATAATGATAATTATAAGCCACATGCAAAAAATTATTCAAATCTATCCATGTTTATTCAAGTTATCGCATCGCGTAAACAAGAAAGTGTGACAATTGGACAGACAGCCGCTATTACTATATCCCCTCACCGCTATCGTGAGGGGATAATAACAAGAGTACCGCCCACAGGTGCTGGACGCTCGACTTTTTCATATCTGATATTAAACTGCAAGCAATTTACAAAGTTTTACATACTTCTAACTAAATATGTTTGCAAGATTGGTAAATATAATCAGAAGTGTGTCTCACAAAAAAATGTTTGGGTGTGGTGTGGGGTGGGTATAATCTTTTCTTGTAAAACTATTTTAGTGCATATGAAATAAAAATAATAAAAATTAGGGGGGAGGGGGTTGTATGTTGGGAGTGAGGGGTTACCCTTCTGTAATGTGTTCCCCCTTTTGATAGTGAACAGGTATGTTGGGTTTCATTTTAATGACTATCATAGTTTATATTGAGAAAATTGTATTTTTAGAAAAAAAAATGCAAGTAAAAAAAGGGAAATAACTCAAATAAAATGCTAGATAGAGTTGTCTTCTCTTGTCAACACTTTCTACAAGTGTATTGAGTTTCAAGTTAATAGCTTTGATAGTTAATGAGAAATTTTAATTATCCGAAAACAATATCACAAATTTCTATGTACTATGCCGAAACAAGGGCAGATAACTCTGGATATACAAATCACAGGGTCACCTGCCTTGTTGTAATGGGTTCCCCATTTGATAATGAACAGGTGTGTCGAGTTTCATTTCACTGCCTATCATAATTATTGAGAAATTGTATTTTTTTAAAAGAAATTCTAAGTCAAAAAGGGGGAATAACTCAAATAAAATGCTGAATAGTTGTCTTCTCTTGTCAACTGATTGGGGTCAACACTTTCTACAAGTGTATTGAGTTTCAAATTAATCGCTTTGATAATTGAGAAATTTTAATTATACTAAAAAAAATATCCATATTTATATGTACTATGTCGAAACAAGGGCAGATAACTCTGGATATACAAATCACAGGGTCATCTGCCTTGTTGTAATTGGTTCCTCTTTTGATAGTGAACAAGTATTTTAAGTTTCAAATGGATACCTTTGATTGTTTTTGAGAAATGGTCTCTGACAAAAAACTTAATTGACCCAGACGCTGACGCCGGAAAGACGACAATAGCTCGGCTTTTTTTCTTCGAAGTCGAGCTAACAATGAAAGAATTGAAATACAACGATGATTTTTCGACTAAGTTGGATTTCATTGGATTATGTCGTGATCTGTCAATCATTGAAAGTGTCAGAACTTGGTTTGTCAAGTGTATGAAGATGAAACAAACAAACTGCCCCATTGGAAATTGCAATTTTAAATTTAACATGCAAAAAAAGATTTTAAAAACTACTTTACTTTATATTGATTTTATTGTCAATATCTATACAATTGGATCGGGAACAAGTTTTTACAACTTATTTGTCCCTCTCCATACAAATATATTAATAACATAAATCAAATGACAGCAAATATACAAGTTATATGAATTATAATAAATAAACTAAAGCAAAATTATGTTATAAAATATGCATACATAATCGCTTGGTTATATGTGAGGGTTGGCATTTTACTCACATGCTTGACCGCATCATTTCACTAAGAGGAGAGGTTTGGGTCCATAATACTATTTTAACTCCACCACCGCCTGTACCAAGCCAGGACAGTGATCAGTTATGTATTTGTGTTTTATGGGTATCGATTTTACCTCAAGCTACAATTTTGATATTTGATTTTGAAATTGTTCCGACAGTTGTGGAATATTTTGTTTTCCATTGAAATATTTGTACAAAATTGTCACAGAAAAATGTGATAAAACTATTACTGTAGACAGAAAAATTATTCTAGTTACCTCCTCTTGATTGACAAACTGTGAGAATTCATTTTCTTCCTGATTCAAAACGACTTTAACAGCATCATGCATCTTGGGGTCTAAATCAAAATCTTCAAAATGAGAACCTGTTGGTAAAATAAACAAATATTGAAATTTTTTTGTATCTGAAATACTTTCTTTTTTTTTACATAGGGGATGAGTCTGTTTTTGCTAAGTCTAATTTTTTCAAGAGTGAAAACATGTATAAACAATAAAAAAAATTCAAAATTTACACCCTGTGGATTTTTTTTTGTCTACAAATTCGGTACTTAAAGTCTGTTCAATTTTATACATTTCAGTCAGTTACCATTTTAAACCAGTAACAGAGGGTATAAATGGGATTGCTTACCCATACATGTGATAAAGTCCTGGAGCTCATCCTGGAGATTGTCTTGAATATCAGGGAGATTAGGTATTTTTTAGATTGATATCAGGGAGATATTTTATTGACATAAGAAACCAACTTTTGAATATTGTTTGTACATGTAAGTATTTATTGGTCAGCAACAAGAAATGGCAAATTATGCTCGGCAACAAAATATGTGAACATAATTTCTGCTTTGGTTACATTTTCATCCAGAGAAGTCAGTCTTTTGGAAAATGTCACTTAGTTTTTTTACATTCACAACGCAGGTCGAATTATTCTTGTGAACAGTTCCACTTATGTGTCTTGTCAAATCGTATCCCCCCCCAGCTGCAACACTAAAGTTTGCTTTGCATAACTTGCAAAATGCAAAAGAATCTCCTCTTTCACTCAATTCAATAAAATCAAATTCCGTTTTCCATTTTTCCTGAAACTATATATAGTATATTTTGTTTTCTTTCTGAACGAATTTTCGGGAGACGAAAAATAACGCTTCCGAGAAGCCATATTTCTGCAATTTTTAAAATGGCTTCAAATTAACTTGTATTTTATTGCTACATAAACAAAGTGATTAGATTTTACAACTTTTATTATTCTTGTCAAAAGAGACTATCTTATTAGCTCACTCGGCCGTGTCGTTGACTGACAGCACCTGAGATACACACTTCAACATAGGAAACACATGACCATAATCTAATTATATCACCTAGGGGATTTCCAATAATTTACGATGTTTACACATTGAATTTTGATTTTTGCTTTCCATGGATATGCGGGAGTAAATGGCTTGTATCCGGGAGTAGTTTTTTGTGGGCTCATTAGCGTGAGACTCTTGCGCAATGCGGATGCTACCACATGTATGCTTCCCTTATATTTTCAAAATAAATGATATCCTGTAATACCCTACATATTGGCAGAGTTCCGGATTTACTATGTCTTCCCAAATTATTTGGATGAAAAAAGTTATTGGTACTTTGTTGGGGTCAAGAATTCAGGCATTAATTAAAACCTTACTACACAAGAAGATGTATAATATAATTTAAAATTACTGTTTGGTATGAATAATAATCAAGTGTTAAAATACTGAAATGGGACAGCTTTCATATATATATATATTTTTTTTTATATAAATTCATAATATTTTTTATTGAAATCTGTACATTTGTTAGTTAAATAAACATCGAATACCAGTACCTTATCCCGGCCTCGTTAATGTTAGTAAAAACGATTTAATATATAGTTATTAGTACTTTTTAGTAAGTACATATACACTGAACCGCAAAAGAAACGTCGCATTTTAAAAAATTATTTTTAATACCGAAATAACCATTAAAAATGTTATTTTTGAAAATATATGTGCTGATTAACACACAAGGTAAACATCAGCCACATTTAAAGGAAATTTCCGCTTGGGTGATTTTTATCTAATGTTGTAGAACACTCGAATCTCCCGCCCTTCGTGGGACACACTTTGCGGTAAAAATTTTGAATGGTTAAATGCTCATGATTTTCCTGCTTCGGTATGGGTATAAAAGGCTTGAAAATTTCAATGATTGTCAGTATCAGTTTTGACACCGAAGCTATGCCACGTTTGAATCCACAACAGAGAGAACAAGCCATAGGTAGACTGCATGCTGGGCAACCTGCTAGAGTGATTGCTAATGACTTCAGCTGTAATGTCCGGACAGTTGAACGTCTGCGGGTACGTTACAACGCCACAAACAGCACGAATGACCGACCACGCTGCGGTAGATCACAGGTTACCACCCCTCGCCAGAACAGGTTAATGGTCCTTCAACATTTGCGGAATCGGTTCACCAGAGCTACTGAAACTGCATGACAAGACTGTTGGAACACATCAGCGACCAATAAGTGCTGATACGGTTCGCCGTTGATTAATTGCCAGCAATCTCAGATGTTACCGTCCTGCCAGGGGACCTGTCCTTACGCCAAGACACCGACAAGAGCGTCTTCAATGGGCATTGCAGCGACAAAATTGGTGTAACCAGCAATGGCATAACGTCATCTTCTCTGACGAAAGCCGTTACTGCATCTCAACCGCAGATGGCAGAACAAGATTGTGGAGAAGGCGAGGAAAACCATATGATGACAACTGCATGATGAAAAGGAATGCTTGGGGCGGTCCAAGCATCATGGTATGGGGTGGCATCGGACTCAATGTGAAACTTGGTCCAGTTATCATCAAGAATCTTGGCCCGGGCAGAGGCAATGGAGTAACAGCTGCCTGTTACATCGATCAAGTTCTGAGACCGCATGTTATGCCGCATTTCGCACGTCATCAAAACAAGACGTTCCAGCAGGATAATATGCAAGCGCATGCAGCCAGGGAAACAAGAGACTTCTTGCAGCAGAATAACGTAAATGTTATGAACTGGCCATCTCTAAGTCCAGATTTGAACACCTATTGAACATCTGTGGGACGAAATTCAAAGACGGTTGAATACAGAGCAGCCAAGCCCGACAACTGCAGCTGAACTTTCGATAGAGTTTCAGAGTTTGGGCACGCATTCCTATCGCATTCATCAATCGCCTGGTCAACTCGATGTATCAAAGATGTTCTGCTGTGATTAACGCTGGTGGTGGACATACATTTTTTGTACTCGTTATTAACGGAAGTGGAATTAAAGCATCAAAATGTTGTAGTTTTGCTTTATTGAGACATTCAATATAACTTCATAACCTAGAGACAATAAATTCACCATTCAAACAATGTAAAAACGAATTTATTTTATGTTTATTGTATTTCAAAATAAATGTCTGTGATTGTGTAATTTGTTGCGGCGTTTCATTTGCGGTTCAGTATATAAGATAATACAATTTTTAAGCATGATACACAGTGATTAGGATTATAATGGGACATTTTCTATTGACCTTCAGAATTTCAATAGGCCATTCTTTAACATTCTTTGTAAATATTTCTGATTTCAATGGGACATTTTCAGATGGAATGTGATAAATGGCGCATGGCCCCCTCTAATCCCAATCACTGCATCATACATATGACAAGACAGTACCCTTGAATATTTACGATCAGATAATAGATGATCATATATTTATCAATGTAGTTTCTAACAAAATACAGATTTTCAATTAAACATTTTTTTGGGGGTTAAATCTAATAATAATAATATTATGCTTTAAGTCTTTTAGCATATTTTTACTGCAATATACTAATTAAGATGTTAGGATGTTGCTGTCTTCATAGCAAAATCAAATAGTTGAGAGACACTAAATGTTGTTTTAACTGGTCTTTACCAAAACAACTAGAGGCTCCCTAGAGTCTGTAATCATTCTCCTAAATTTCAGCAGATTTTTGAAATTTTTTCAATTATTTTTTTGCCATTTAATGAAATTTTAACAGCAATGCCAAAGATCTTAATGTAATTTTTTTTCTTTCTCATAATATGCACAATCAGCATAAGTTGGCTGAAAAAAAAAATCACTGAAAAAAATGGAAGATATGCTGTACTACTCAATGCCATGTAGATACATTAAAATTTGAGCCCATTTTGACTTATAATAAAGCAACAATAGACAATTAAAGACATTTCTATTTTTAATAATGGCTGCCATATTGAGTGGTCTGGAGGGCAGGGCTGTGCGACATATAATAATACCGCTTGATGTAAAATATCGACAAATATAATGCCCCCCCCCCCATGTCAAAATGAGCATAAAACATGACAAGGGAGAATTATTTCTTAATTATATAAATTCCATCAAACAAGGTAATGCATATAAACTTTCTCACCTTTCTTTGTTACTACATGATTGATTTCTGTATGATCTATCTGAGAATTCATGCCCCAGAAACAGCCCTTGCTGCTGATGTCTGGAGTTCTGAATTTTAACTTCTTAAACAATTTCTGAAATAGGGCATGTCGTACTGAACTCTGGAAATAAATATATAATATATATATAAATTAATTTAAATCCTAATTAGTTACATAATCAATATTCATTTCAGCTAATACACTCTTACAGAATACAAGACATTTTTAAAGTAATGAACTTATTTAATATATATTTGTTTTTAAATCAACAATTGCTTTTCTATGATTAACACATCGTCTATTAGTGGAAATTGGTATAATCATGGATGTAAATAAAACTGTCAATGAGATTGCCTATTAACATGATATGCGTGAGTGTGTGATTGTTGTTTAATGCCAACTCAGCAATTTTTCAGCTATATCATGGCAAGAACAAGTTAATTTTCAATGAAATGATGATGAGGTCCGCTTTGTACTGGATCAACATGCTTAGTTGGATTTTTATAGTGCTAGCTCACTGAAGCAACAGGATGTGGATAGACATGTCGCCCCACTCTGATACATTATCAGTGTTTTCATTTGAAGCCGGGAACCGGCGCATTTCACCGGCTATTGCTATAAAATCCCTGGCTATGAATTTTTCAAGCATGGGTTTAATGCTAAAAAATAAATCGAGTTGTCTTTTCTATTTTAATTGTGTAAGTTTGTCGTTTGCCGGCATGTACTCTCGGAGTGAACATGGGATTATATAATTCGAGGATTGAAAACAAATCTTAGTGTTTGAGCTTGGTTACGATTTGACCTTAATTTCGTGTATGAAAAAGTGCTGCTGTGACAAAGAAACTAGTTGATGGCCAATTTTTTCTTTCAGCCTCAAATATTCTCGTCCCATTTATAATATTTCAATTACTTCCGGTTTTTATCTAATGGTTTCGTTTACTTCAGAGGATAAATATGCAATGACCGAAGGCTGCAGAAAGGAAGAATTAATTATTTCTTTATATTAAAACATTATGGTTCACAGTAGGAATAATAAATAAAAGTTTAATCATACCAACGGAAGATTTGAGGCCGACTAGCTTTGGTCCGAATGACATTGATAACATCGACGAAGCGGCAGAAATCAATATTGAACTTTTGTCCAAAAAAAGCAAAAAGATTGAAAGAGTGAAGGGAATATAACCCACTTTTATGTTTTCTATTAAAGTAATGCATGGTCTGTATCGGTATGGAAAAGGGGGGTACTACCGAATACGATGAGCACCAGCCCAAGAGCAACAGTAGACCAGTAAACTTAGTTTAATTGTTCAGACCACTAAATATTTTCAGTTTTTATTTAGAACTACATTTGTATATAAAATAAATTGCAGGAATTTGATTCGGACCAGTAAATTCAAATGTTCATATCGGGAACTGGGCCAGTAAGATGCCACATTTCTTTTAAAGTTCTGTTTGAGGACATGGGATATACATGTATATGCATTAACATGAAAAAGTATTTAGGTTGTCTAACTATAGACTATGTATATGCAGATGTCTATGACTATGAATATAAGGAACTGTCTATCCCCTTCCTAAGCACATGCTTGAGTTATCCCTTAAATTATTTTATAGGGGTTTGGTAATTTGTGATTGTATATTTTCAAAATAAAAGCTCATTGAAATATAGGAGTCTTTGACAACTTTCATTCTTCATTTTGTATTGATACTGGTTTGTGGTTACATTAACAATCAGATTCTTGAATATTACTTACTTTGAAAGTTCTTTTCTGTTATTAAAAAAAATTAAATGCATACTTTATTTCAAAATCTTAAGAGAAATTACAGCAAGAATATAGAAAAGGCTAGCAAATTAACAAGTATATTCTTTTAAATTTGCATTTAATATGATAATATAAGCTTAAGATAAGAAATTCATAATGATGCTATTTTAATTATTCAAAAAATGCAAAGAATCTGAATGCTGATATAACTTCATACTCTGTCAAGGAAATGAAGCAAACACCAATATGATCAAATCTTTATTTTCAATAGTACATAATCATAGGGGAAGTCCATATTTCTTTTCTGAATGATCAAGTTTATTTCTACTGCCTACCAAACTTGTACATTTATCTTTGACCTGAAAAATTGCAGAACTAGGCAAAAAATAAAATATTGTTTGTTTCCCTAAACCTGACCGACTGAAAAATTGGTGTGACTCAAATTATTTTATTGTCGATATAGAGCAAGAATTATTTCTTTAATGCCTATTGTCCAGCGTGTTAAAGCAGGGTATTGTAGTATAGGTGAACAGTCAAGGAAATTAGGAATTTGAATCCACAGGACATTTGGTCCTGTGAACTATGAGGAATTACAGGACCGAACTAGATTTTACAGGACCGACAATAAAATAATATATATATTTTTTTTTTAATAATAAATTTATTGATTGCATTAAACTTACAATCACAAAATCACAAACAGCAATATCTACTATTAGACAGCGACGTAAAGGTTAGAGTGAGAGTGCTCATGAGTTCATGCTCCGGTCGGATCAGACCAAAGACTATAAAATTGGTATTTTTTGCTTCTCTGCTAAGTACGCAGCATTAAGGAGAAAGAGCAAAGACTGGTTGGCTCTGAATCAGTATAATGTGTCCAAGTGGGATGACAATTTGACACTATGTCCATAAATATATTATTGTATACAGCATGCAGGGATTTAGCCAGGATTTTGATGCCATTAGTCACTTTTGCAGAACAGATTTTTTTTT
>MJUT01014352.1:12912-25933 GCA_002080005.1 Gigantidas platifrons | reverse complement strand
AGATTATATACACTGAATACATTTTATTTACAGATTATATACACTGAATACATTTTATTTACAGATTATATACACTGATTACATTTTATTTTCATTCCCACACACAAATATTTTAGCTTACAACAAAAAACAAAATCTGACAATTTACTTTGTGCTTCCCAGAATCATAGTAAAAGTAAATATATTTTCTATAGGGAACCTCACATTGTTAGTGTAGTTTTTACTATTAAAAAGGGAGACAATTTAACTCAACAATGATCCCACATCAATGATTATCATTATTTTAAAACAAAAAATTATAGTAAAAGTAAATATATTTTCTATAAGGGAACCTCACATTGTTATTGTAGTTTTTACTTTTAAAAAGGGAGATAATTCAACTCAATGATCCCACATCAATGATTATCATTATTTTAAAACAAAAAATTATAGTAAGAGTAAATATAATATTTTCTATAGGGAACCTCACATTGGTAGTGTAGATTTTACTACTAAAAAGGGAGATAATTCAACTCAACAATGATCCCACATCAATGATTATCAAGGGGCCCGGGTGGCTCAATGAGTTAGGTCGCTGGATCTAACAACTCATACAAGCCTATCACCAATATGGCGTGGGTTCGCACCCGGCTTTGTAAATTACAAAAAAGGGTGCACTCGACTCGCAAGTGATAAAGTTTACCAGTTACTTGCCCAAGGTCGGTGGTTCTCTCCGGATACCCCGGCTTCTAAAACTAAAACTGGTCGCCATGATATAGGGGAAATTCGTCCAAATGCGGACAGTGCTCAATTGCGGACGGAATAGGAAGTCTCTACTTTTTATTGACTTTTCTTAATAAAAAAATTAATTAAAGTTTACGTGAAATCAGTGTGTCTTGTTGTCAGTTGTATGTATTTTGTAATTATTCTAATAAAATATAAATTCAAATATATATGTACCCATGTCATGTGATTAAAAATGACGTACATCCGGTAACATTCTTCACAAAGTCGCAAACCCGGGTAAATTTTGAAAATTACAAGATCAACGACCTGCAGGATTTTACAACTTTTATAGGTAAGTATTGATGTTTTTTTACATAGAAAGTTATCATCTTTTAGATTATTATTACGGAAATCAAAATTATTGCTCATTTAACATTATGCTTCACATTTTTCTTTGAAAAACTCAAAAACATAATGTCCACATTTGAACTAACGATATTTATAAGGTAGCTGAAATACGTACACCATATAAAATTAATTGTGAAAGCAATGTTGCTTATAAACGATGTGTAAATAAGTGTTTCATGGACAATTACTATTAGGCCTGTGACTGATGATTTTACAAAAAAAAATTAAAAAAAAATACATGTACATGTAGTAAATTTCAGAGTCGTAAACTGAATAGCTCGGTAATTTTGGTGTTTAGAATACGTGTATGCCATACAAAATAATGTGATAAAGTTTGTCAGTGACTTGCGACAGTTTTTCCTGGTGCTCCGGTTTCCTCCACAATTAACTTACCACCACGATAAAATACATTTAGAATATTGCTGAAAGTGGCATTAAACACAGTTGCCATACCGCTATTTTTTTTGTTAGAATGCATATGCCTATGCAAGATTTTACTGTCACAAAAAAAACAACCAATTAGTAAAACGTACGACAGATCTAACCGTACACTCTATATGTTCAAGTATATAGTCGGAATGTTTTTCTTTGCAGAATGTATACATGGCAACATGCTTAGGATTATTTAAAAGAGAAATCCAACTTGCCAACTATATTAGCCAGACAAAAATTGAAAGAATGTTTTAAAAACGAATGGTTGTTTGACACAGACAATACATATGTCTTATTTACAAAATTAATTGACATATCAAGAAACGAACTTATAGCAAAGATTCTAGTTGATATCATCGAAGAAGATAAACAAAATGACATCCGTAGTATTGTTTTTGTGACAAGAACACTAGTTAAAAGAAGTAGTTCTTTCATTACACAAGAGGAAGCAGACGAAATGCAAAATCTTACAGACACTTTTAAAAGATTTGTTTTAAAGTATTTTGATTAATATGTGCATTAAATAAATTTAATTTTTTCCTTACTGAAATGCCTTTTTATTTATTAGGCCTGTTTTTTTTTAGGGTAAAAAAGGCCAAAATATTACAATATGATCTGTCATTATTGGACAATGCTGTGAAATGTGTAAAAGCAGGAGAGATGTCCGTTAGGAAAGCAGCAGAACATTTTAAAGTACCAAAATCTACTGTAGGAGACCGTGGAGAGAAATTGTGGTCGGCAGAGGACAAAAACCAGCACTACCTCTAGAGTTGGAAAACTCTATTGTGCAGTCTGTAAAGAGGGCATCCCAATTAGGCGTTGGTGTTTCCAGAAGACAACTTCTTACTAGAACCGGTACGTTGGTAAAAAGGTTGAAATTGAAAACCCCTTTTAAGAATTCAACCCCTGGTAAAGACTGGTGGCAAAAACTTAAACAAAGGCATAGCGACTTAACCATAAGAAAACCAGAAAAGACAGGAACTTTAAGATGTAGAATGATGAATCGCCAAAAGGTTGAGGAGTATTTTAAAGATTTAGAGGCAATATTAACAGAGAGAAATCTTTTGGACAAACCTAAGTTAATTTGGAACATGGACGAAACAGGGAAATCTTTCGAACATGACCCTGTGAAGGTCATAGCTGAGAAGGGAGCAAGAAATGTTCCGGGGCATACGAGCGCTATGAGCACACACATGACGATAGTTGCTTGCGTCAATGCTGCAGGCGAAAAAATGAACCCTCTGTTAGTCGTTAAAGGTAAAACAGAGCGATCGGTGTTTGGTTTCAATACAAGAGAGGCACCAAGCGGGACTATGTGGGATTTCCAGGAAAATGGATGGATGGATGACAGAATCGGCGAGCGCTGGTTTAAAGAAATTTTTCTTAAACAGTGTGGTACTGATCGACCTCAGGTGTTAATATTAGACGGACACTCGTCCCATGAGTCTTTAGCTCTAATACAAGAAGGAATCAGAGAAAATATAGCCATATTATCACTACCACCACACACAACTCACTATTTACAGCCTCTGGACAAAACTGTATTTGGACCATTTGACAAGCAGTACGATCGGGCTTGCTCAGAATTTTTGCAGGAAAACACCCTACACAAAGTTGATAAATGGACATTTCCAACTTTGTTCAAAACTGCGTGGCATGCCTCCATGACTGCCGAAAACATCAAAAGTGGTTTTCGAGCTTGTGGCATAATTCCTTTTAGTCCACTCGCTATTCCCGGGTATGCATACCTCCCAAGTGAGCCTACAGAAAATTTTAATCAGGTAAACTCATCCGCCATTACAATCACCGAACTATCAATGCAGAACTCATCGGGATCTTCAGATACCGACACTGAGAAAGTCGCCCCATCTGGAGATGCAGCTGTTTCAAGTCTGGACCAACAGTCAACATGGTCTTCCATTGTAGAGGTAGCAGTTGATTTTCCTGGAATTACTGGTGACCATCTTCGTCAGCCGGAGATAGACGACCCACAGCATTTGTTGCAGCTTATCATGGATGACAAAATTGAGGTCGTTGCTACTGATACTGAAGATGGAGTTGTAGCATTATCAGATACGTGGAATGCAGAAGTAAATTCTTTATTTCTATCATGTGATTCAACTTTAAATATTGCTGGTAAAACAAAAACCACCACTAATAAGGCTATATCACGTCAATCACATCGTTTACAAACAAGTGAGGATGTTGTCAGAGAAAAACTGCTTCTCGCTCAAAAGAAAGCAGACAAAGAACAGAAAAAAGCTGAAGCGAATTTGAAAAGAGAGCTGATAAAGGCGAAAAGGGTTGCAAAATGATTTTGAATAACTTGAGGGAAATTCAGTTGTGCATTTTTGCCAAAATGTTATTATGTTGGTTAAACTATATATATTTTGTTATTTTTATATACTTTCTCATAACAAGGATGTGTATAATTACAAAACACAATTTACACATAAAGAGATATATGGTAGAGTAAATATAAACATACAAAAGACAATTAAGATGTACCGAAATATCCAATCACCACATGTTCAGAGCATTTTTTTTAAATTCCGTTGTTGTTCTTCATCTCAAGTATCGAAACTATTTTGAAAGTATCTCAGTGTAATATCAAATAAATCTTGAAGCGTTTGTCTGTGGTGTTCTGTGAATCTTATTTGTTCTTTGCATAGATGTGTCATGTTTTCATTGTAATAAAAGTTTGAAGATACCAGAGGGGTAATCAGCAGTGGTAAATTGAAGAACAGATGAAAAAGGACAGAAATACAAACAGTGGTTGAAAAAAAAACTATACAAAAGGAAAAGATTGAGCAACATTAACACTAATATAAAAAAAAACAGGGTCAAAGTCATGTGCTTCAGAAGAGTTAGTAGTTCCTGCTCCAAAAATGGCACCCGCTGTGCTACGTCCGGGGTGACAAGTCATAAACGAGGAAAGAAGGACGACATTGTGATACAAATATTTCGTAGCAGTTAACCAAATCATGATAGTGACCGTAAGCTTTTGAAGTGATGATTTCAACTTAAAAATTAGGAATCATTGGTTCAGAAACCCCCTATGTATATTCGCCTATCGAATTTTGGTGTATTAACGTCACTTTCAGCAATATTTCAGCTATATCATGGCGACCAGTTTTGGTGGTGGAAGAAGCCGGAGTACCCGGAGAGAACCACCGACCACGGGCAAGCTTTATCACTTGCGGGTCGAGTGCACCCTTTTTTGTAATTTACAAAGCCGGGCGCGAACCCACGCCGTATTGGTGATAGGCTTGTATGAGTTGTTAGGTAATCCAACTGATTGAGCCACCCGGGCCCTTGTAATATTGAGACTGTTGACATTTGATAGCAATTTTGGTATGCATGATGCACATTTCTATTTAAGATATTTTTAGGTTACGATCCAATATAAGAGGGTGGAGAGGGATTCAGTAATTCAAATCTAATTTGAATTACATTTCCGCAAAATAATAATAATAATAAGCGAGATCGGAGATCTAATTTTAATTAGATTATGTACGGTAATTTCTACTCTTCCTACTTATTCCCGCGTTCCTCACTCCAACCTTTAATCATCGCTTTCCGTCCCTCTCACTCTTTTACTGAGGCAAATCATAAATCACACTATAGGTAAATTAAAATTTATCTTAACCTGTACTTGCAGGTCATTTTCATTTACTATAAAAGGTGTCCGTATTTGGAAGACAGACTGTCCGTATTTAAACACTACCTGTCCGCATTAACACTACTCTACTCATATGTGGTTCTTTTGATATTTATACCAACCAATCAAATTAAATGAGCTGGGAAGGGCGGGAAATAATCAATTTGATACCCCTCTTGACTATACACTTGATTGTATGCATCTACGTGTCCGCAAATAGCATAAGAGAACGTTAAGTGATGTGGACTGCGAAAACTGTCCGCATTTAGACGAATTTCCCCTAGCTGAAATATTGTTGAAAGTGGCATTAAAACACCAAAAATCAAATCAAATCAAATCAATGATTATCATTATTTTAAAACAAAAAATTATAGTAAAAGTAAATATAATATTTTCTATAGCGAACCTCACATTGTTAGTGTAGTTTTTACTTTTAACAAGACCAATATCGTGTCTGGACCTGCGTCGCTGCAAAACATTCCAGTAATGTATGCATTTTTTACACCTGTTTTAAATGTTTAGGTATGTTAAGAACAGGGATTTCAATAAGGGCCAGCACCCGGCGATATGTCGCCGCTTCAAACAAGCGAAATCGCCAGTTCGACTGTTAGAAACTAAAATATTTTTTCATTAAATAAAAGAAATATACAATATTTATTCACTCTTTCATCTTAAAGATTTTTAAAATCCACAATTTACAGGTACGTGTGGACAGGACTAGTGATGGAACGATTATCGCCGATGATCGATTAGCGGTCGTTTGAGTGGCAACGATGCTCATAATCAATTCCAAAATCAATAATCGAAAATCGCCGACATCGCCGATTCCGGAATTTTGGTTCCGTTTCCGGCATCCGTGTTCGAAATTGCTTTAATCAAAGCCAAAATGGCTGACTCAAACAACAATGACCGGACAATTTATTCATTTCCTGGTAATACGAAGTCAACAAAATTGGATTCTACAAAATTAAGGAAGGACCTCCAACGAAAGCAACTCTAGACATGACAGTTTCTATTTGCAAACTCTGCAAAAAGAAATACTCCAACAAAGGTTCGTATCGTACAGTAGATTTTCAAATCAAATCAAATATTTACGTATCTGTATCTGTAATACTGTATCTGTTACGTTGTAGAACCCAATTATGGTTTTTATACAACGGGTATAGATAGTTTGATCTCAACCACCTACACTCGGCATAACATATAAACATTACAACATAAGCTTTCGTTACTGACAAGTATTACGTTTAAATATCCAGTGCAGTCAGTAACCCTCTTGAAATAATTTATTATTATTATTTGAAAGATTCTTTTCCAAAATTCAGACTATCATTTTCATACATGTTGATCACCTCGAGTTGACACTGACAAATTCCTACTGTTTTATTTCAGCTGATTCATATTGTTGTCCGGGACACTCTATTACAAAAATGTATGTAAATGTTGATCAATTCTTTCTTTGATTTATTGTCTCTTCTAATTTAAATCTGAATCGATCATGCACATGTCCAAGGCATTGAGATTTGTTATATTTTTGATTTTTTTTTTAAATGTATCTGTAGTCTTATCTGAAACTAAACTAGCCAAAGTTTATCTTGCTATCATGTCTTGTATTATTTTCTACAGGTAATACCACAAACTTCCTTCATCATATTGAAACAGAACATAGGGATGCATACAGTAAGAGTACATCATTGCCTAAGGCCAGACAAACATGCATGAATTCCTACGTAAACCAACCAAGCACTGGGAAGATCTCGCCTGAGAGACAGGAACAGATAGATGATGCACTGTGCAAATTCTTAGCGGGGAAGGTCATCCCAATAAGTGTTGTAGATAACCACCTCTTTAGAGAATTTGTTGGCTTACTGGATCAAAGGTAAATTATTCACATGAAGTTGATGGGGGATTGGGGAGGGATACAAATGCCACTTTCAGCAATATTTCACCTATATCATGGTGACCAGTTTTAGTGGTGGAGGAAGCTGGTGTACCAGAAGAGAACCACTGACCCTGGGCAAGCAATTGGTAAACTTTATCACTTGCGGCTGCGAGTCGAGTGCACCCAACAACCTAACTCATTGAGCCACCCGGACACTCCTAAAAAGTAGCAATTTAACATCATATAATTAATGCCTTGTATTTTCTGACAAATATACTCATATTATCCAATGTCATTTTCATTGTGTTTCATCAATATGCACTGATTGATTTGCTGTTGATCCAACACTTCTTGTTATCAAGCTCACAAGCTACTATTTTTACACTTGTTAGTTGTTAGTGATTCATAATTTATGACATAAGACATGTACACATCTCAACTTGTGAATGAATAAGGGTCTTAACTGTCAACAATTACAGTAAAACACTGCCTCCTTGGAAGTTACATGTAATAAATTTGATATTTGCCATGTTTGTTTTTTGGTGAAAAATAAATATGAAAATTTGAGTTTCTATTTATTTCATTTCCAGATACAAAGTTCCCTCAAGACCAACTGTAATGAGAAGGTTAGAGAAAAAGAAAACAGAGGTTGACGATAAATTGAAAAAGGACATTTCTCTTTCTCCTTTTATTTCCATTACTCATGATGGATGGACTAGTTTGAACACTGAATCCTATTTCACTACCACAGTTCACTATATAAATAATATTTGGGAACTGAAAAGCGCTGTACTTGGTACCATTCAAATGAAAGGCAGCCACACATCTGCCAACATTGCTGATGAGTTGAGAGCTACTCAGAAAAAGTGGTCATTGCCGGAACCCATGGCAACCACTGACAATGCTGCCAATGAACAAAAAGCATATGAAATTTTAGGTTGGGATCGTTTTGGATGTTATGGCCATAAGATCAATTTAGTTGTAAAAAATGCCCTTGAAATACCAGAAGTGGGAAGGCTCTTAGGGAAAGTTCGTAAATTGGTGACATTTTATCATCATTCTTCCAGTATGAGTGATCTTCTTCATGAGAAACAGAAATTGTTATTTGATGGAAAAGATAACCTTATTGGTCATAAACTGATTATAGATGTAGTCACTAGGTGGAATTCAACTTTGTATATGATGCAAAGACTCTCCGAACAGTTTCCTGTATTGATGGCTATGGCTAATGACCACTCTTTAAGTAAACAGGCTAGCACATCATTGAAAAATTCAGTATTTACATTTGAAGAACAATCATCAATTGAATGCATTGTAGATCTGCTAGAGCCATTTGAAAAGGCTACAACTATTGTGTGTGCTGACAAAACTCCTACCTTGCACAAAATCTTACCAATTGTGAAAAAGCTTTTGCAAGCTGTTGAAATTAAAGAGGATGACTTGCCTATCATCAGGAAGTTAAAGGATAAATTAGAAAGTGAAATAAACCGTAGATCAACCACCGACAAAATAACATTATTGGGTTGTATAATGAACCCATTCACAAAAGATCTGAATTTTGCTCCTGAGTTGAGAGATCAAGCTTACAAGTACTTGAAAGAAGTTATTTATGAACATTTCAATTTAATGAATGTTGTAATCAAGAAGGAAAAGGATGTTACTGAAGTTGAAGAAGTTCAAAAAGAGGACAATATAGACAGTCAGGAGGAACCTGCACCAAAAAAGTTGAAGTCTGTTGATACTGATGACTGGTTGGAGGACATTGTTTGCACAGGAGAAACCAAATCAAATCCTGCAAAGGCAATTGACATTGAAATAGAAAGATATCTGGCTTCTAAAGTCTTAGAAAAGGACCATACATTAACAATTTTAGAATGGTGGAAAACTTATGAACATTTTTATCCGAGAATCCACAATATTGCCAAGAAGTATTTAAGCTTGCCGGGATCTAGTGTTTCATCCGAAAGAGTGTTTAGTTTGTGTGGGCAATTAGTCAATAAAAAAAGATGTAGGCTAAGTCCCAAAAACATTGACCTCCTTGTGTCTCTAAACAAAAACATTGACTATTGGTAAATTCCAGAAATATTGATTAACTGAAAATGCTCTAGTCTGTTTCTAATTTGTTTCAAATTTCCAATTCCTGTTGTTTTAATCATGTTAACTGTGTTTAAAAAATAAAAGTTTGACAATGTTTTTCTGCAACATAATTTAGAGTACAAATGTGTTGGTTAAAGGTTCAAGAAACAAAAACACATAATAAACAAGATCTAATATAAAGTTTAATTGATAACTCAACAGTCCATGAAAAACAAATCATGTAAATGAACCTATTATCATTACCAAAAACTCACATAAAAAAAATCCGATTATGGTGCTCCGATTATTTCCGATGATCGATTATCTATAAGGTTCCGATTGCCCATCACTAGACAGGACCCTATGTTCCCCCCCCCCTTCCTTTTTTTTTTGAACATCGATTTTTTTTTCATATAAACAACATTTTGCAACTTTGTATGTATCACTGTATGACATATATACAATAAATTCAATCAAACAGTAGTTTCTATCCACGCCGGGTTTCTGACATAATATAAGAGAGAAGGTAAGTCACTTCGGTTTGTTTACATTGGGGTACAACCACTTCTATACATTACCTGTAGTAATAGGTGTAATACCACTAAAGAATTCTCCATAGCCTTCTATGTTAAATAAAAAAAAATTGAGCTTTCATACAGGATTCATCTTAAGTTTAATCTAAGTGACACTCATATCTCATGGAAGGGATACCTAATTGGAAGCTTAACTCCGAAAATCAACATACATTTAATGGCATATAAGAAAAAACAGACAGTCCGAAGATGTCTACCGTCAAAAATCCTACTTTCACTTTCGATTTAACACAAATTCAGGTGGTTTCCTTCCAATGCCATCATTTTTTTATTTTAAACCACAAGGACATCAAATATGGGGTTAAAATTATCATAAAATCTGTAGGTTTCTGCTGACATTCAGTATTTTGCAGTATCTAATAGGGTTTATTTTTTATCCAACAATGTAGGAATCCAGTTTGTGCTTACGTACTACTTTCCCATACGTTCTTTTCGACTGGTACCCATGTTTAGTGGTATTACACCTAATAACACATATGCGTAAATAGACATCCATTACAATACAGAAATTTGAAAAACTTTACAATACTGGTATAAAAACAGTTGTGGACAATACGGTAGTTGCCAAAGTCGTTTGAAATATAAAAAAAAAAAGTTGCCAAAGTCAATAGATCAATAAAAGCTCCACGGTCATCTTGAAATGGTCTTATTGCTTGCTAAAAGTTTAAAATATCATTTCTATGAACCCTTCTTTTTCATGCACTTGTCCATGTTAATTATATTGACTAAAGTGTAAACATCTGGAGGGAGTGAGTACAAATAACAGACTGTACCATGTAACATAGGACAATTAAATATCAAAGTACATAACAACTGACTATCATCTATGGGCAGTTAATGAGTAGCCTTTTGATAATTAAGTGTAATATGTCAAATGGTACAGTGAAATATTCATTGAAAGCATGTTTATTATATTGTTTTCATGACTTGGCTATTACACTATTTGTACTCACTCCATCCATATTTTTACACTTTAGAAAATATAATTAACATAGAGACCTAATGGACAACTTTTTTTAATAATGGACCAAAAATTTTGAAATTAATTGTCACAGTTCGTATATATCATATATTAATAAATATCTAGAAAAAAAAAATGTTGATTTGAAAATTGGGTTTTTAAGAATTTTTTTCTCAAGATTTATAGAAGTCAAACGGACTATACCTTAAAATGCCTCAGAATGCACCATTTTGAATGTAAGTGAAACAAAATTTCTGGGGGGGTTAAGCCCCCCGTACCCCCCCTTTTTTTTTATCATGTAGCCGCTTCAAATTTCAATTCAGCCTGTTCAATACAATCTTATTGAATACCCTGTAAGAAGTTCAGTGGAAAGGACCTAATGACTAAGTTTCAGATTACACATACTAGGTATCACCCATGTGATAGAGTGATAAAAAAAAAAACAAGTTCAACATGCAAAAAATCTAAGAAAACATTTGTCAAAACTGTCCATAATAGGAGGTACATGTCTTCAGTATGTCTAAAAACACTATGCAAAGTATGAATAATAATATTGATTGAACACTTGCAGTTTTAGATTACACCAACTAGGTACAGTCAATGTCATACAGTGATAAAAAATTACCAAGTTCAACATTTGGAAAATGTAGGAAAAAATTTGTCAAATCTGCCCATAATAGGAGGTGCACATTTTCAATATGTACACAAACACTCTGCAAAAATAAATACTATTGATTGAACATGATTAGAATTTTAGATTACACCAACTAGGTACCGTCAATGTCATATAGTGATAAAAAATTACTAAGTTTAACATACGGAAAATGTACGGAAAAATCTGTCAAATCTGCCCATAATAAGAGGTGCATATCTTCAATATGTATACAAACACTGTGCAAAGTCTGAATAATATTGATTGAACACTGTTGCAGTTTTAGATTACACGTGCACCAACTAGGTACCGTCCATGACATATAGTGACAAAAAATGACTAAGTTCAGCATACAGAAAATATATGAAAAAAATCTTCAAATCAGTCCATAATAGGCGGTGCACATCTTCAATATGTATACAAACACTGTGCAAAGTCTGAATAATATTGATTGAACACTGTTGGAGTTTTAGATTACAGCAACTAGGTACCGTCCATGACATATAGTAATAAAAAATGACAGTTCAGCATACAGAATATATATGAAAAAAATCCTCAAATCAGCCTATAATAGGAGGTGCACATCTTCAATATCAGGGATATACACTAACTTTTGAACCATGGTCGCCACCTGGTCTCCTAACTTTCATTTTCAAGGAGCCCAACAAATAACGGAAACGGATTAATATAAGTTTTGTAACTTGTTTCCGAATCCTATTAATGATTCATCTGAATAATTTGTACATATGCTTGTATTGTATTATTGAATTACTTAATAAAATATGTTTACATTAACAAATAATTTAGGCGCCCAGCTTTTTTTCAGGTAGATTACAGATATGGTAAATCAGATATTTTAACAATATCTCCATTTTGAAAAGTCAATTTTGACTTGTTTTTGGATTCTGTTGCGGATACATGTTATATGTCATTATGTGTTTTAAAGTTAATCACCAATTTTAATCTTATACTGTATACTGTATTTATGAATATGATTAAAACAAAAGAAATATGACTTTCATTCTTTTAATTTTCAGTTGTGGTTTGCTTAGCCATAGGCTCTGAAATAGTTGAAATATATGGCCAACAAACATTATGCATTGTCATTTGGCCATGTAAAATTGATTGTTGGTTTCCCCTACCATAGGAAAATTTTAAAGACAGGCTTGCATGCAGGGTTTTTTTTCTTCAAGAGATGTTAAACCACAAATTTAAAATGAACAAACATGTGTCTTATGGGATGTAGAATATGCTTACCACCAATGGTACACCTGGTCTCACTTTTGGTCCTATATTTGTATAAAGGAGTGTGTTGTGTTAAAAAATTTTTGTTTTTTTCTTGTTCCTTAAATGTTGTTTCTGTCAAATCAGTGTTTTGTTATCTTTCCCGTGAAGGTCACAAAATAAATCATAAAGGCTTTTGCTAAGCCAATAAAATTGCACCACTCATATTTCGTTGATAAATGCGTATATTTCTGTAAATAAAGTCAGAATGGTTCCACTGGGCACATTGCCGGTGGCCATTTTATCCATAAGGTACGTCACGTACAGGTTTTAAATCATGATCCTTTTACCGATATCCTAACAGTGATCTTGAAGGTTTTTTTCAGAATGGGCCCATGGCCCCTTCAAAAAAATTTCAATGGGCCAT
>MJUT01014344.1:79345-92774 GCA_002080005.1 Gigantidas platifrons | reverse complement strand
CCGACGATATCTCTCTGAAACAACAGTCCATGGGTAGACATTTCTATAGACTCCGACGATATCTCTCTGAAACAACAGTCCATGGGTAGACATGTCTATAGACTCTGACGATATCTCTCCGAAACAACAGTCCATGGGTAGACATGTCTATAGACTCCGACGATATCTCTCTGAAACAACAGTCCATGGGTAGACATGTCTATAGACTCCAACGATATCTCTCTGAAACAACAGTCCATGGGTAGACATGTCTATAGACTCCGACGCATTAATCTTAATTCCGATCAAACTGTTATTCTTTTATGTTGCGTACCTTGGGTAGAAGCAACAAATACCAATTTTTGAGTCTTTTTTTGGGACCAGAATGTCACTCGAACCGACGATCGTCCGTACTCTAGGATAGCACGCTAACTATTACACAACCGATGTGGTTATACAATCTCTGTTGTTGACTCCCAGTACATGATTTTAGTACACATGTATTTGTAAATTATTTGATCTGCTTAATTATAACCGATTGGATTTCGTCATATGTAGGAAAATATGTTAAAGGAAAAATAAGTTTAATATCTGTGGAATGAAACGATGTTTCAGTTTTGATGTTTGTTCTATTACTGTACAGTTTAATTACAAATATTTGTCATTTTGATCACAATGAGGATTTTGTTGAATTGAAAATATAAATAACCTAGATATTTAATTAAGCGCGTAGGACACGTTTCCGGAATGATTTCATCAGGTATGTTAAGTATGGCCGTTATTATATTGTAAATAACTGTCTGATGACGTAAACAGCCATATTCAGAAAAAATCAAAACACAGACAAATGTAGATTAAATTGGAAAACATACAAATCGAATACACAATGCAAGTTTGTGATTGCCTTTACCGTATTGTTTATGGAGATGACATGGATAATAAAAAAAAAAAAAAAAAAAAAAAAAAAAAAATGCCACATTTTCCGAAGTTCCATAACTCAATTGAATAATCGTGGAAAAAGGCAAAATTGGTGCCCCTAGAACATACATGTATTCCTGCTCGCTTACTTTCCTGGCTTATTAGGCATTTCAATAAAAAAAAATGTGGCGAGGCTAAGATAGTTTTATGGAACCAACACTCCCTTCTTGGTGAAATGTCAATCCCTTACATATAATTGGGGCAAACAGCGGTATCTTAGCGAGCTCTCTAATATTAAACATTGTACATAATATATGTAATCTATTAAAGAGAGGCGATGGTCTCAGCCATCATTTAATTAGTGGTTAGCACACAAGATTAGGTTAAACATCAGGGAAGAGCAAAAATTAATAAAACAACTGCAGTTCAGTATATTATTTTTTAGTTACTTAATCAGTATGATTATATAATCTTAGGTTCAAATTCTGGTAAACACATTACTTCATCGAGGAGCAAACCCGTCAGCAAGTAATGCAGAACTCAAAACAGCACTACATTATGCAGTTGCGAAGAATTTTCGCGGTGTTTGCAGTAAATTGTTAGAGAATGATGCCTACCCCAACGCCAGAGACCACGATGGTGACATGCCATTCACAATAGCCTATAATAAAGGCAATGACGCTATCGCATCAATGTTAATTGCCTACATGTCAAATAAGGAGTAAGTATATAGTAATATGTTTAGAAGAGCTTGAAGATATGGTACCAAAGGGGTAATCAGAATCCGTAAATCTGAGATGAACATACAACACAATGGCCAAGAGAAAAGGACGAAAGGACAAACAACGATATACAAAACAAACACATAACATTAAAGACCGAGAAACACGAACCCCACTAAAACAGGACGAACCCCACTAAAAACATGGGGTGTTTACTTGCCTCGTTCTTATCATGGTCATTGCACGAAGTGCTATACACAATCTGCAAGATTTTCAAATAAGAATACTAGTTCAAAATTTGTGAAAAAAGAGTGAATTTGTGGAATATAATATTGTCTTGGTGAAATTGTAGGCTGAACGTAATATTCCAGTGGACTACATGGACAATTTGTCAAAATGGTCGGTTAGGATTCTTAATATTTCCTAATTAGTGTGCAAGCTGAAATAATTCCAAATATTTGGAGTCAACAAACGACCACAAATTAGGATTCCCTTAGTCTAGACACGCTTTAAAGAATACACTATTTGTAGCTAGGATAAATATTGTAAAATCTATTTCACAGGAATAAATTGGTCTATAGGTTGATGATGACCTTTTATACTTTTATTTCACAATGAATTGCGTGATTGGTGTTTAGCGCCAACTGTAGCAGTATTTCAGCGATATCGTGGCATGAACAAATTTTAGTTATTGAGCTGAACAACAACCCTCAGAAATAAAACATTATTGTCTATAAAACAACCGTATCGTAAGAGTTCATCCCCGGCTTTTAGTAGACTTCGTGTTAGTCGATCTTTAGTTTTATGTGTATGATTTCTAAAGCGTTGTTTGTCCTTTTGTACTTTTTCTTTTGTTGTACTTTTTCCTTTGTTGTACTTTTTCTTTTGGTCATTGTGTTGTCTGTTCTTCTTTGATTTACGGATTCTGATTACCCTTTGGTATTTTCAAATTCTTCTTATCTATCTATATTGTTGTATATTATCTAAGTTCTTATTTCACAATGGAAGAGACATCAATGTTGTAATATATTTGTAAATTTGATACGCCAATGTATTATATAGCAATGGAAAAACATTAGTTTTCCAATTTCTTATGCGTTGAAATTCCTTTCTTTAAAACACTAATTTGATGCACAGAGACGACAAGATACCATTGGGAGACACTAATGATCCATATTATCTTTTTATGCTATTTACAGAGTTCGGCAGCTTTATACAGCAAATGGTACATGCCCATCAGAATTCAGCTTTCATAGCCTCATGCAGAAAGAAATGCAGGTAACATTCCACACAAACAACATTTCGTTTAATTTAGTTGATATATATTTAAAACTAGATTTTTTTGTCAATATGTATATCACAAGATTTTCATTAGGTGTATTGATTTATCTTATTGACAATGTCATATAAGTCCTTATAGTGAGTCCGAACCTATCAGTAAAAATTATACTTTTTGTTGTATGAATGCTCAGGTCGAAGCTTCTCTACGCTAGAGGCTTTCGTTGTCTTTGTCCTTAGGTAGAACAACAATAAAAGCATTATTCTTCAACATTTATTCTCGGATTCGATAGATTTCCTGTCATGTTTACTTTCTTCCAAATCATTTTTATTATACTATTCCGGGTAATCAATAGTACATTATTCAATCATCTAGTATGAATTCAAAAGACGTCTTGCTTTGTAATCAATCGCATATATCGTTTTAATTAACGATTTTACTTTATTTTTTTTTATTGGGGAACAACTTTGAAAGGCAAATGAAAAACGAACACAAACCATCTGGAGCGATTTTCTGCTAAAGGATACAAAAATCACATCTATAAACCTAAAGGAAAGACCTAAAGCTTAGACAATATTTACTCTCGTAACAATCGGGAGGTAGATCAGGCCTGGAGGTGATAAAACATTCAAGGATGTGCTACGTACTCGTACTCAAAAATACCCAAATCAGAACAACGCTGTATTACTTAGATTGATTGATTGATTTTTTGGTGTTTTAACGCCACTTTCAACAATATTTCAGCTATATCATGGCGACCAGTTTTAGTGGTGGAGGAATCCGGAGTACCCGGTGAGAACCACCGACCATGGGCAAGTAACTGTGGAGGAGTACCCGGTGAGAACCACCGACCATGGGCAAGCAACTGGTAAACTTTATTACTTGCGGCTGCGAGTCGATGTACTAATATTACTTAGATATAATGTTCTGATTGGAGGTATTTGCAGTATGAGTACAAACGCCATAAGGCCTGGTATTCACGAAGGGTCAGCTTTTCTTAATTACTTATGACACTCATTGTGTACACATTGGACAATACGCCAGACAAATTCCATATCCAAAGCAATTAAAAGTATCACAAGAGAAATAAGGGTAACTAACCGAACACCATGTTCATATGGAAAGTGTAATAGACATAAAAAAAACCACACGTATCATGTAGTGCAACACGAACCATCATGTATTCCGGGAGGGCATGCTGGCAACTGAAATCGTATAGATGTTCCGGAAAGGTTAATCTCTCCCGTGCCATTAACAAAACCCAAAAATATTAACTATCAATATTCTTGTCGCATTAACATCATCCATGAATATATCTACAGAGTACCCATACGAGAGACCTACACGTAAAATACAACAATCATACAAAAACAAAGGGTTAACAATTGTAGGTCATAAATGTAAAGTAATAAAGTCTTGATTCGTATAATTTTCGTGGATCAAATATTCATAAGATTACATACAGTTTACAATAGGATCACCAAGTTGTTGACTACCATAGAATTTCTTTATTGTATTCTTGATTTTATATTTTGGACTTCTATTAACTTTGATTGATATATTCCCAAATTTCAAAAATAAATTGGGATGAAAACTCCATGCATGGTTGGTATGGGTAATTTTTTAACGTTTAATTATTATTATTATTACAATTTTCTTGGTCAGAATACAATATTAGCAGTATTGGACTGTTTAATAGAACCACAAAGCCCAAGTGGTCACCTGACTATTTATTATCACATCCTGGAATCGGATGAAAATGGACGAACTCCAAATCAAGATGGTTTCAACAACAAATCAAAATCACCATTGCAGATAATAGCCAAGAGTGGTAATAAGGTATGGTAACCATTACAAATAAAATATTGTATCTAAGGCACAAGGCTTTATATTATTTTGCTTTCCAATCTTCTGATTTAGAGCGTGCTGAAGCTTATTCCAGAAACGTCCCCACTACTTCTGATATCTACGTATCTATAGCAAAGGACAACACATTGTTTTTAACATAGAACAATTATGACAAAGTTAAAACATAATTTACTATTTATTTCATATCCTTCCATATATTGAATTTAAAGAAACAGCAGTTTCCGTTATGCATTTTTTCTTCAGTTTTTGTAATCAGAATTGGACAATCCAGAGAAACTGGCAACATAGGGTACACAAGATGAAGACAAACAAAAACACAACACAACACAACATGTGTTGGACACTGCTATAGGCATACAAACACTAATAACGTAGATAAGACTTGAGCCCTTAAAGACGAACCGATCATTGTGTTTATGTGAAAATCGTAACGGACAGCACAACAAGGAACTCAAAACGTAAAGACACATATTAGGACAGCAAAAAAAAACCAAAAAAAAACAAAAAAACAACAACTAAAATGATGAGCAACACGGACACCACCAAAAACCGGAAGTGAAGTCAGGTGCTGCAAAGGGCAAGCAGATCCTGCTTCTAATATGACACATTGATATATGCATTCTACCAGGTGTTGGATATAAATATTCGTCTGACATGCATAGATTATGGCTCTGTGCCAGGTGTTGAAATCTTATTTCTCCCATTATTACGGCGTTTTAACCTCGCTGAACCAGTGGTGGAAAAATCTGTTATCCTCTAGTGGAATAAAATGTCTCGTGCCCTTCCCCGCATTAATTTCCAACGCATTAATCTCAAATTTTGAAATAAAGTTCGTGTTAGATAATGGAAGAAACCAATTCTCCTTCAGTTGCCCATGTGGGTTACGATATGTCTCCACTATCGAGAGTTAAATTTAAAATTTTAACCACTCGCCTGATGGCTTGTGGTTAAAATTTTAAACTTAATTCTCTTGAGTGGAGAAATATCGTAACCCACGGGCAACTGAAGGAGAATCTATATACATTTGTATCTACATCTCGTATATATATTGTGGCTTCGTTCTATGTTGAGTTGATATATTTTATCTATGCTGATACGGAAACTGAATGTTAAATATATGTATTGTCAAATGACGTTTTTCTACAGTATCCAATGACATTAAATAATAACACCTGTCATACTTAATATAATATATTTTTTATCAACCTTTCAGACATTAGTTTACCACGATGTTGTCAGATTGTTAATCAGAAAAAAATGGAAAGAATATGCCAGGTTCAGATTCCAGTAAGTCTGCAAATATAGGGTTTGCTTGATTCTGTCCTTTCCTCATTCATGACTTATCACCGGGTTTGTAACTAGAGTAACACGACTGGTGTGTGTCATAAGTGGAACAAGAACTGCTTACCGTTCCGGAGAACCTGAGTTCACTTCCAGTGGGGTTCGTGATAATCGATCTTTAGTTTTATGTGTAATGTTTTGTAGATCGTTTTTTGTCCTTTTGTCCTTCTTTTTTTGATCATTGTGTTCTCTGACCTTCTTTGATGTACGGATTCTGATTACTCCTTCGGTATCTTCAAACTCTTCTGATGTATGTTAAAGTGGTACAATTAAATTTCACGAACTACACTATTGTAAGGTGGACATAAATGTGAACAATCACATATTCCCATCTAAATTTGTATACAGTCAAGATTTATCACCGGGTTTGTGACTAGAGTAAAACAACGGATGGGACTGGTGGAGCAGGAACTGCCTACCCTTCCAGAGGACCCGAGTTCACCCCCGGTTTTTAGTGGAGTTCATGTTACTCGATCTTTAGTTTTATGTGTATGTTTTGTAGATCGTTGTTTGTCCTTTTGGCCATTGTGTTGTCTGTCCTTCGATTTACGGATTCTGATTACCTCTTAGGTATCTTCAAAGCAAATTGACTATCTATATTACAAAATTGATAGACATTTATATATAACCATCTGTAATTAATGTGTAAATAATAATACTGTATCATTTTCAGGATAAATGCCGGTCTCTACCTGCTAACGCTGCTGGCTTTCACATATTCGGTCATAGCAGCTGTGACAGCACCAGACTTATTAGTATATGACACGCCCCTGCAGGTTGTCAGAGGAGTGACAGAATGTTGGACGTATTTAATGGCCTTTCTGACGTTTCTGTCAGAATTAAATCAGTTCAGGAAGTAAGTATTTGTACCATTATGTCAATTATAAATCTAAAGTACATTTAAGGTGGTACCATACACTTCAGGTAAAATTTGATCTGCTCGTTTAATTTTCTTATTTGTTTTGCAGTGTGTTTGAATATATCCACTGTAATAAATATCACAATTTTAACAATTCCAACAGACTCAGAGCTATAAATTCACAAGCCACATAGCAGATTTTCTCTCTGTGGTTTTGATCACCGAGATGCTTGACATCTGCATACAAACATCATATGATCAAAACGTTCAATTGATTTTAAAGAGTTATCTCCCTGTAGTGTTAGGTACCACCACACAAGAAAAAAACATAGCAAAAAAACACAGCACAATATGTGTTGGACACCACTATGCACAAGCCATCACAAATAATTAATGTAAATAAGACATGATTCCCCCCCCTCCTAGATATTATAATGCATTAGATTACTATTGGAATGTTTTATGGTTTACCGGGTATTATGTGTCAGAATTTCGAGATTTACAAGTCCCATAGTGGTATTGTGTTAACAAGTTATTAATAGAGTCAATACAGCTGTATTTTAGATATACATGTAGAGTGGTATTGTGTTAACAAGTTATTAATAGAGTCAATACAGCTGTATTTTAGATATACATGTAGTGGTATTGTGTTAACCCATAATGCATTATTGATATAAGAAAGAATTGGTCATTTCACTGGTAAATATTATTTTATTTCGGCAAATATTGAAAATTAAGCAAAGGAGTTTCAGACCAATATTTGTTTCGCCTCCTATTTACAAGGGGACCGTCGTGGTCGTGATCGTATGGATTTACAACTACCTGTGCAATTCGTGCCTGTAGCTATCTCCTCTAAATTTGTGAGTACAACCCCGTTCATGGCGCGAGGTGTACTCGATACAACTTTATGTGATAAAGTTTGTCAGTGACTTGCGACAGGTCGGTGATTTTCTCCTTGTACTTCGGTTTCCTCCACCAGTAAAACGGACCGCCACGATATGACTGAAATATTGTTGAAAGTGACGTTAAACACTTTCCCTGACCCTTAAAAAAATATAGTAATTGATACTGATCTTTTTGTTGTAGACATAAGTTGGAATATTGGCAAGATGCATTTAACTGGATAGATTTATCGTCAACAATACTCATTCTAACAGCTCTCCCTCTGCGTCTGTTGAGGCTGGACGAACAGTGGCCAGTCTTATCAGTAGCATTCCTATTTTGGGTTTTAAGGATATTTAAATATGCGGCAGTATTTAGGTAAATGATTAATTTACATATAGATTTTGTCAGTATATACATGTATGCTTTTTTTTTTAAATAAAATATATAATTTTGTCACAAAAACTAAATTTGGTTGCATGTTTATAAGATTATATGATGAAAATGTAATTTGAGGTCAACATGTTTAAAAAGGGAGAGAATAACTCAAAGTTTATATAACTAAGTATATTAAAATTGTCATAGCTCAATAAAATGATAAACAAAAATTACTACACTGTCGGAAATTTTCTAAAATCCAATGAACAAAATCTTAGAAAGAATCAAAATCGTTACCCATAACACCAAAATAATTGAATGCCCACTTTCCTGGCCTGCAAGTACGCATTGTACTATCCAATTAAGATAGATATGATATTGCTATTATTGTTGCTATACTATTGCATTAAACTATTTTTGTTCATTCAAATCCTGTCAATGTTAAATACATAATAGGTGTGTTGAGATATGTTATAGAGATGTTTTTTTCAACAATTGTTAAAACGACTTTATTATTTCATATATTACATGGTAATGGTCATGTAATTTATGTCTTTTTTTTCAGACAAACTGGTGCTTATGCTCAGATTCTGTGGAGAATCTTAGTCCATGACTTTTTACAGTTTTTTGTAGTCTTCCTAGTGATATTGTTGGCGTTCAGTGGATCATTTATATTGTCCTTAAAGGGAGAACACTCTGTAGATGTTCACAATGAAACTAGGTATGATGCAGGTGGGATGTTTTAAAATAAATTAGATTATGTTATATAAGTGATGTTTAAAAAGTACAGCGATGCTCTGTTCAACAAAAAGAATTTCCTGCACTTGTAAGATATATTTCTACATCTGCTATATCACATTATAAAAGAATAAAAGTTAGAGAGAACACAGAAGAGGCAAACAAAAAATGGACAATCCAGAAAAACTGGCAACATTGGGTATACAAAACACACAAAGGGGGGGCACACACACACACACACACGCATCTATGCGCAAAGAAATAGGACATGAGCTCTCCTACAAGCAACTAGAGGAAAGAAGAACCTATTATTATGTATTTATCTCTTCCACGGCTAATTTAAATACAAACAATAAACAGTAGATGTATTTAAAAATTCAAACATATAGTCAAACAAATATTAAGCTGCATATGCCTCCCAAACAGCCCACCAGCACTGAAATTAATCAAGAGGTAATAATAATCATCATTGGTTATCTACCTCAAATATTGTGGAAACCAAACTAAGATACCAAAGATTGAATAGCATGAAAAAAATAGAATGTTTAAACCTTCAACTAAGATTATCAACAGATCTACAGTTTTTCCAGCAACTGCTCGTGAACACTTCCCGGTCATTTCCTCATTCATGACTTATCACCGGGTTTGTAGAAACAGGACGGTTGTCACTAGTGGGGCAGTAACGGCTTTACCTTCCGGAGCACTTCCGGTTTTTAGAGGGGTTCGTGTCATTTGATCTTTAGTTTTTGTGTAATGTTTGTGATTTTGTTTGTCCTTTTTCTTTTGGTCATTGTGTTGTTTGTCCTTTTTCTTTTGGTCATTGTGTTGTTTGTCCTTTTTCTTTTGGTCATTGTGTTGTTTGTCCTTTTTCTTTTGGTCATTGTGTTGTTTGTCCTTTTTCTTTTGGCCATTGTGTCGTTTGTCCTTCGATTTACGGATTCTGGTTACCTCTTTGATATCTTCTAATTCTTCTTATCTATTTAACTATTATATTACTAAAGGAGATAATCTTTAGTTTATGTAAACACAAACGTTTTACTTTGAACAAAATCAGGACATTCGTGTATCAAATTCTCGAAATAACAAAACATAAATAATACTTGACGTTTTACTGATGTTATTTTTCTGTTTTAGCACATTTTGGAATATATTGTTTCTTGGAGTACGTATCTTAACTGAGGCTGAACGAATTATTGAATACACAGAACTCAGGTAAATATCATGATCGTTTGAAAAGCATTTAGGTTCGAGCTTGGAGTACTACCACATGAAAACATAAGTACCAAAAAAAACCAGAGGCGTACTTGTATGGTACTAAAGTATCTCAGTATTTCATCTTAAAAATGTATGCAGAAAATTTGAGATCCTTCAAATGGTATTTGATATACAGTTTTAGTCAAGCAAATTTATAGAAATCTGTTCAATGAAATACGGAAGAGATATTAACTATGTTCAACGTTGGTGGCTCGGTACTTATTCCATGACTTTATCAGTGAGTGAGTATTTATGTTATTTTAAGGATAAATTAAATCAATGTTCTGTTGACAAGTTGTTTGACATCAACACCCAATTCAAACATTCCTACAACATGAACGATATACCAACCATGCACTTCTCACAAGTATAATATTTTTGTTAGGCAGAAAATATATTTTGTGGTTTGTGGTGACCATTTCGAAAATATGCCAAACGTAACGTTTGTAACAAGACAGTTGAGTGAAAATGCAGTTACGGATATCAAGTAATGATGTCTTCTGTTAACTGAATGAACTAGATTAAATGTAACGTAGATATCAATTAATGATGTCTTCTGTTAACTGAATGAACTAGATTAAATGTAACGTAGATATCAATTAATGATGTATTCTGTTAACTGAATGAACTAGATTAAATGTAACGTAGATATCAATAGAGATATAAATTCAATGTGATATTTTAAATAATAGTAGAAAGTAATTGTGTTTTTTTTTTCAATAATAAAAACATTGATATCTAATTTAGTGTGCACCACACGGCTCTTGCCCAATCCTCATCACATACCCTTATAATCACGTGACTGGAAAGCCAAATAATATACAAGTATTATGTAGCAAGTAAAATAATTACATCTTGCAGCTTAGGTTCTCCTCTCTCAGGCATAGGTGACCTTAGCTGATTTTGACGATCCTATTTAGGCCCTTTGGTTTAATTGCTTGCAAAACTTTTTAAATTATTTCGATTTCCACTCTTTCGATTGTGAGCGTACATGATGAAGGTTATTCCAGAAACGCGTTGTGCGCACTAAGTTTGATATCTACGTTTTATTATTTAATCAGTGATTGCTTGATAAAATGATAATTAAGAGACAATCTTATATATAAACTTTTGCATTTCTTTCAGACCTATGAGCTGTATCATAATGGTGATGTTTTTGTTCACTTGCTGTGTGGTTTTATTAAATATACTCATAGCACAGCTTAGTGATACATACCAAAATGTCCAACAGGATGCACAGAGGGGGTTAGAGGTTAATAGAGCATGGATAGTTGCTAGGGTAGAACTTAACAGTTTATATATAAGCAAGGTAATTTGACGGTTACATTTTGAATAATGTAAGTACGTGTGTCACGACACTCATGCCACTTGTGTGTAGATGTGCAGGCACATACATTTTGTACACACAATCTGGTAAACGAGGTTGTTTTTATAGAAACGTGTATATAACATTTTTGATCAGGGAAGATATGCATATTGCTTTGTTTTAAAGAAAAAAATGATTGTTGGTATTCTGAAAAACGCAGTATGTTCAGACGAATGCAGTGTACATAAATTCGGAGTTTTCTGAGCAAAGAGAAAGTTCGATACGAAAACAACAATAGTACAAACACTGAGCAAATGTAATACTTGGATTAAAGGGCCAGTCCAGATAAAAAGAGCGACAACAGTTAAAATACAAAGAAGAAGGAAAAACAACAGCTCACAGAAGATGATCACATTCATAATAAGAAATGTGTGCATCACAAAATACGCCCGTCTATATAAATTATCAAACGGTATAATGGTAATCACCCCAAAATAAATTGGATTCTTCCCCTTCCACAGAGGAGTCATGTGGCCAAGTTTGGTTAAGATCCAATATACAGAACTAAAGTTATCGTGCGGAACGACCCTGTTGTCAGAAATTATATTTATATTAACTGTGACCTTGACCTTTGACCTAATGACCCCAAAATAAATAGGGCTTTTCCCCTTCTACAGTGAAATTATGTGGCCAAGTTTAGTCAAGATCCAATATACATAACTAAAGTTATCGTACGGAAAGACCCTGTTGTCAAAAATTATATTTATAGTAACGGTGACCTTGACCTTTGACCTAATGACCCCAAAATGAATAGGATGCTTCCCCTTTCACAGGGGATTCATGTGGCCAAGTTTGGTAAAGATCCGATATACAGAACTAAGGTTATTTTACGGTAACCTGTGTGGACGCCCGCCGCCCGCCATACCCAATCACATAATACGACCCGTCTCGAGACGGACGTATAAAAACTGTGAATGAGACTATGCGCTCTGCGCTCCGAAGATTTAGCATGTCTTCTCCCACATTATACTATTATCATTGTAGTTAGATATTAATTTTGATTCATTTCTTTTATTTTCTGAAAAATACACTCAAATAATATTTTCAAATAGTATCAAGTGGCTTAAATAATGACAAGATTAGATACTATCATATTATACGTAAATACAAGCAGTAGTACAAGTCTTTCACAGCATATTGTGTTGTGTTTTTGTTTTGTTATCTTCGTCTTGTGTGCCCTATGTTGCCAGTTTCTCTTGATTGTCCATTTTTGATTGCCCCTTCGGTATTCTCTAAGGTTTATTTTATAGAACAGACACCAGTGCAATTTACAATTAACATTACATGCCACTGTTGAATGCTGCTGTTTTAGTTGTTCTTAAATTAATGGACATTCGCCTCAGCTACTGCTCAATTACATTTAATCACCTTTTCAGGATCACAGAACTACTCACTACCAAGAGAGTGAACGTATTTCTGATATAAGAGAGGTGTTGGGGAGGTGGGAATCGCCGCCATTGAATGAAATGAATAAAAATATACAAGATATATACGACAGCTTAGATTCACATAAGATGAATTTACTCACTGTCAGAAACAGATTAGCAAGACAAGAATCTACTCTTGGTAATATTCAGTAAGTATGATCAAAACACAATATCAAAGAAATGTGGTTTTAATTTCAATTTACATGTATACATATAGAACAACAATGTAATAAAAAGGTCCCTCTACTTATTATTTTATTTTGGGGATCATCAAATGGTGCAATACTGTAATGAAAAACAAAACATACCACCCAGTTGGAACATTTCCAAAATATAATAGAACGGCAGTAGATCTTTCTAATACAAATACATGACTGGTCACTTACCTGGCTTGGTAAAAGTGTGTGTGTGTGGGGA
>MJUT01014344.1:37239-52598 GCA_002080005.1 Gigantidas platifrons | reverse complement strand
CAAGTCACTGACAAACTTAATCACATAATGTGGTAATGAGTACACATCGCCATGGGTGGGATTCGAATTCATAACATTAGTGGTGATAGGCACTGGTTCCAAATCCACGACGTCCACAAAATCTACTGACAATAAAGACAAATTTGTAGGCGATATTAACATATTCTAATCAAATACGGGTGCAAAAACGGAAATGAATTGTCTACAACACCCGCGGTCACCCACCTAAGTACTAGTCAATATCACAGCGGTTCAACTTCATTGATGGGATGAGAAGCGGTGTTTTCAGCGTGATATGGTCGTAGACGAGAGGGAGAAAATTAAGGTATAGTTAGATATTCCGGATTTTTTTTTACAAAAAAACCCAAGTTAACATGAAAATGTCTAAAAATCAGGTTCTCAGATGATGTTCGTATCGTGTAAAGATAATACGACGGATGTCACATGTGGAGCAGGAACTGCTTATCCTTCCGGAGTACCTGAGTTCACTCCCGGTTTTAAGTGGGGTTCGTGTAGCTTTATCTTTAGTTTTCTGTGTAGTGTTTTGTACAGAATTGTTTGTCTTTTTGGCCATTGTGTTGTCTGTTCTTCTTCGATTTACAGCTTCTGATTACTCATTTGGTATCTTCAAACTTTTCTTCCTATCATCAGCCATTTTCTGTAGTTCAAATACTAATTTCGGGAGGAAAAACAATAGGCATGCTGGTAGTGCTTATAAAACTTTTCAAGCTTATGGTATTCTAGTCTAACGTATGTCATATATGCATTATCATTTTCAGTGGCAGTATTAGAATGGTCTGCTCCTGACAATTACGCTTATAGTTTCTGACTTTCCCGCTTTGCACATGGTCTAAAATGCAAGTCTCGTTTCATTCTAGGACTCCAATGAAGTCATCCAATTCTATAGTAGATATTCAACTATTTCGCTATATGACACCCTAAGGGAAAATACACGTTAGAGAATGCCGATGGAAAAATCCAGATAAACTTGCAAAGACGAAGAAAAACAAAACAAAAACACAACACACTATGTATTGAATACTACTATGCTCAGGCATACAAAAACAACGTAAATAAGTCACGAGGACTTCTTCGGTTAACCCTGAAACTAAATACCACATAAAATAGAAATAGTAGAGAAAATGGCGTTACAAATATAAAAGCTGCCACTCCGTACAAATTTTGCAGGATACTTCAGAATAAAACGATCAAGAAAAGTTAGAAGATATCAAAGGGGTAATCAGAATCAGTATATCGAAGAAGGACAGACAATACAATGGCTAAAATGTAAAAGGACAAACAACAATATACAAAACACTACCAGAAAGCTTAAAGATCGAAGCAACACGAACCAACTAAAACAGGAGATGAACGCAGATGCTCCGGACGTGTAAGCAGTTCCTGCTCCATCAGTGACACCCGTCGTGTTACTATAGTTACAAACTTGATGATAAGTCATGAATGAGAAAAAAACCGGAAGTGCTTACGACACTCACGCGATACATTTTCTATTTTTTCTGCTTAAGGGTGTAGGCATGGGTAACCTAAAAATTTACCCATCGATTAATTTTTTTTTAATTTGCACCATGGAATAGTTATGTCTAAATACATTTTCTGGCAAAGTTTCAAGAAATTTCACTGTGCCTTTTTCTCCATAGCACATCCTAAATATAGCAATTTTGGGGGTATTCCCGACGCCAGATGTTCATACTAGTTTCGGAAGCTTCTAATAGATATACGCATTTATTTCTGGTTGAAAGGGAATATTTTGGCTTTAATACACTTGACAGTATTATTGCTCAATAAATATGAAATATCTAGCATATATGAATATCCTGTTTGGAGATAATCACGTGCAAACAGTGGAAATTGGAAAAAAGGGATGCCCTGAGGTACCACCCTGGTATTAAAACTCTAATTAAAAAAAATCCTGTCGATTAATTTCCACCAAAAAATGCTACAGTAAAGAATATACATATAGGCATAATTGCACCAAATTTTACGAACTTTTATTGTCGGATTTTTAAAATATTTAAAATTATGTTTTTCATGGATGGTACCCAGAAAAAAATGAAATTGTCAAGGAAAGTTATTACACACTCATCCTTTGCTGTTTCTTTATTTATAAGATAAACACAACTACTTACCAATAACAAAAAGCGTTTGAATTCTTATATTTGACATAGTCGATGTCCAAATTACTGCATTTGTCTGAATTTTCAGGACTGTTGGGTAGTAAGGGATCATTTGGGGGTGACTTTACTTGATTAATTCATTACAAATAAAGCAATTTTACAGTAGTTTCATAATATGTAAGATTCTAGTTTATATATTTAATATTTTTTACTTGACAAACACTTGAAATTAAATGGAAAAAAAGTTTGTCACACAAAATGTGTTACACTCCTGTCATTTTTTTTGCAACATATTTTGCTGGGAATTTTTTCTGGAAAGAAATATTTCAATGATATTTTGCGGATACAAGAATATGATAATACTACTCTGTTATTGGCAGCAATAAGATATAAAAAGACAAAGAGCACAACTATGGAAAGCTAAAAAGGAAAAGGGGTAATTTTTAATTAAAACTGTCCATATCCAATGTAAACAATCTGTGTTGCCAAGAAGCTTGGAATTGAGGATGCATTTTCAAACGCACAGATGACCATATATTTGAGAAGACACTGAAAATAGAGTTATATCCCATACCTACACCCTTAAGGAACGTATCAACATGAAAGTTCGTCAACGTAATCAAGTATCAAAGTTACTTTCATAGCCAATACGTATTGTCTCTTCTGTTAACATACCTTTAGCATCTGCACTTTTTAATATATGAATATCAGACACCTGTTTTTGTGCTTTAAAATATATATTATTAACAAAAAAAAGGAAATTTATTTCTGTATTTTTCAAATGTAACCAAATCACTTTCAAGGAAAGTTTTGACTGAGTAATTTACGGTGGCTGATTAAGGCCATGCTAGAAAACATTTATATTGTTCCCTCAATATAATATCATGTTCCCACAAGAAAGATATTGTGTTCATTCAATATATTATTTTGTTCCCACAACATATCATCTTGGGACAGGCACACACAAATGCGGCTGGGTTAGACAGGTTTTGTGAGAGTTCAGGCCTATACCTTTACAAGCACCGCACCATAGACAAGAGACAAATACAAAACAAATGGAGACCAGAAAGCAGAAAGTATCGAGCATTCGTATATGTGAGAGAGAGAGAGAGAGAGAGAGAGAGAGAGAGTTGCTTTTCCTGTCTGATTATTATTAAACTACGTCCCTTATATGTGTATGTTCGTTCTACCCTTGGTTAGGGTGATGGGGGAGGGTTGGGATCTCACAGAACTTTTTCAACCCCGTCACACATACGTGTAGGTGTCCAAAGTCAGGAGCCTCATCGGCACTAAGTTAATCACTATTGCAATTTTGAACAACAGCAGTAATACTCTATTAATGTATCAATAAGATATATTAATTTGAAATTCGGTATATTGATATTGATATTCTACACCTATTTTGAGTTCTGTTGTGCCAAGCTTTTAAAACAAGGATTCCATGGACACCACAAAAAAGAATAATTTATTGACTAAAAAACGTGTACTAAAATGTGTATTTTACTAACATTTGCTTTATATTTTTAAATCACAATAATTCGACTGACACTGCAGATATGTTCCGTTTGCCTATGAACCCACTTCAGGTCTCGCCTCAATTTTTACTATTACAACAAGAGGCTTACAAGAGCCTTTATCGCTCATCTGGACCATTTTCACCGCTTTCTACCATCTCGGATCGGACCCTGACTTGCCGGACAACTTTATGAAAGGGTATCACCCAAGGACTACTGTGATCAAGTTTGATTCCAGTTGGCTACGTGGTTTCAGAGAAGAAGATCTTTGAATGTGTTTCTCCAGAGTTCAATGTCAATTTGGCGGTCATGTTGATTTGGACCTAGAGCTACCGGACGCACTTTTGAAAGGGGACAATCCAAGGACCAAGTGTGGTTCCAGTTGACCCAGTAGTTTGTACGGAGAAGATCTTTAAATGTGTTTCACCATAGAGTCCTATGTTAAAATAAGTTCCCCACTGGCAGTTACCTTGGATGGGACCCGGACCTGCCAGACAGAATTTTAAAAGGGGACCAATCAAGGACTATTGCGACCAAGTATGGTTACAATTGTCCCAGTAGTTTCTGCGGAGAAGATCTTTGAATGTATTTCCCATAAGGTCCCATGTTCAACTATGTTCCCCGCTGGTGGCCATCTTGGATGGGACTCAGACCTGCCGGGCACAATTTTGTAAGGGGATTATCCTAGGACTATTGTGACCAAGTTTTGTTCTAATTGGTCCCGTGGTATGAGAGGATGTCTTTGAATGAAAAGTTAACAATGAACGGACGGACAAACGGACGGCGGACGCCAAAATAATATATTGCGGGAACATGATAATATGTTGTGGGCACAAAATAATATATTGAGGGAACAATATGATATGTTGTGGGAACAAAATAATATACTGAGGGATTAAGATTTTATGTTGTGGGAACAAAATAATATACTGAGGGATTAAGATTTTATGTTGTGGGAACAAAATAATATATTGAGGGATTAAGATTTTATGTAGTGGGAACAAAATATTATATTTAGGGAACAGAATATTTTTTTTCTCTCGCATGGCCTTAATCAGCAACCGTAAATATCGGTATTATATATTAATGTTTTATATCTTCTAACTAATATTATTCTCAAAACATCTTGTCGAATTTAAAAATGCAATCGAATATACGAAAAGCAATTTTAAGAAAATATGTATTTTTTTTTTATTTTAAATAGTAATAATTAAACACAATAAACTATGAAAATTTTACAAACCTTTCTTCAGAATACAAAAGTTTATATAGAATGCTTATCTATTTTTCTTCTGTATAGCATCTTGTGTCTTCTTTTCTTAAATACCATATTTTTGTTTTGTTGTTATAGTTTTTATCATAATAGTTACGTTGTTTTGTTTGTTTATAGTTTGTGATCTTAGCGTCTATTATTTAAAGGTATACAGGCTATTAGAATTGATTCTTTTTTTTATTAAAAGTTGCCAATATACGATGTTTTATACTAATTGCAGTTGAAATTTTTCATAATATCATACGAAAATAGCCTAGAACGAAAATACGTCGCTGTTTGATTTTCTTGTATCCAGTAAAATTCCAATGTTGACCCGCGCAATATCCATACAACCTGACAGTGAACTCGTTCGGGAAAGCGTTTGCGCATGTGCGAATTTGTTAAATTGCTTGTTGATGAAGAACACGTGCTCAAATCGAATCGTGGAAGAACAAAAACATTGACGGATTCTACACGAAAACGACACGAAAAGGAGGATTTAGCAAGCTTTATGTCCAAATACGGGACTTCGGAGTTAAAAAGTCTTTTGCAAAGGAGGTAAAAAAGGACTATTTTATTTCCCGCCGTTGGACGTTTTTCTATATGGCTGTCGTGGGCGTTGCCAACGACGCAGCATTTGGGTACTTCAGCTGTCAATCGATGCATTGATGCAGGAAAATATTTAAAAATAATAATACCCACAGCTATTTATGTATTATTTCTAATATGACAAATAATAATTGGTTTGTCTGTATATTATGTTACTGTAAATCTAATATTGATACAGGGAAAATTTACCTTCGTAAAAAAAAAGAAGTATGTTTCTTTAAATGCGGCAACTAAAATCATAAAATGTCAATCATTTTCATTGTCTGCTCAATTTTTTTGTTTCATAAAGCAGGTAATTTTACACCTGAAATGTTCAGTGGCATCTACGGTAACTAAATTTGAACATTGTCACTACATCTAAATAATACTTAGAACCAATTATGTATGTAATTTCATATGTGCAATTTCTGGTTCTTTTGTCCCGTACAACTTTTTTTTTAAATTAAGACGCCATATTGGTTCTAAGTATTATTTAAATAGACATTGATAAAGTCCATCGGTGGGACGAAAATTTTGTCATTCAACGAAGTGTTTAATTCTTTATCACTTTGTTTTGTGTAGTTGGTGTTCTTTTACAAACCATTTTAGACGTTTATATATATATATATATGGCCCCCAGTGCACTGTTTTGACCGGAGCCTATAATGCTGCTAAGACGGCCCTGCGACTGTGAGTGATATACTATCGGCTTTCGTGTATATAATTTTACATTATGGTGAATTTGATTGTGTTTTTATTATAAAAATAATTCTCCCAAATTTAAATTATAATTCCAGGTATAAGTGAGGGTTTAACACCTTTTTCCAGGGCCATTTTGAAAATGAGAATATAGTAGAAAATGATTTTCCCCTTCTAGGTGGATGTAATCGACGTCAGTTCGCAAGGGATTGATAAAAACAATAATGTTAAAATGTGTTAATATGTGGCTGCTTTTTTCGCAGTTTTTTTTTTTTTTTTTATTCTTGACCATTAAAAATTCATCTATTAAACGTATTGTTCTGGATGGTGCACTGTTTGTGGCTTCTTAATTGTCAATTTTAATTCTGTCTGCACCATGCTGTACGAGACTATATTTCGCATAATTATATTCTGTTGATATGTAAACAAGAAACCCCCATGGTTACTTATACCTGGACATGTTTCATTATTGTCCGTACACTTGTTTTTAAAATACATAGCAGTATATATATATAGAGTGCCGTCTTAACACATGGGCACGCTGGGCAGTTTCCCAGGGGCCGCACGAGCATAGGACCCCATGCTATTCTATGTATGTTGCGTGCAGCATGTTTTTTAATGCTTAAACACTGGTTTTGTTGGAAATACCAATATAATAAATACATGTTCAATTTTATCGACATGTACAGTTTTATTCCTGTGAGTGGTTTTGCAGCTAGCTATATATATATAGGACCCCCCAGTGCACTGTTTTGACCGGAGCCTATAATGCTGCTAAGACGGCCCTGCGACTGCGAGTGATATACTATCGGCTTTCGTGTATATAATTTTCCATTTTATATGGTGAATTTGATTGTGTTTTTATTATAAAAGAAAATCTCCCAAATTTAAATTATAATTCCAGGTAAAAGTGAGGATTTAACACCTTTTTGCAGAGCCATTTTTAAAATGAGAATATAGTAGAAAATGATTTCCCCCTTCTAGGTGGATGTAATCGATGTCAGTACGCAAGGGATTGATAAAAACAATAATGTTAAAATTTGTAAATATGTGGCAGCTTTTTACTTTGGTTTGATTGTTTTTTTTTTATTCTTGACCATTAAAAATTCATCTATTAAACGTATTGTTCTGGATGGTGCACTGTTTGTGGCTTCTTAATTGTCAATTTTAATTCTGTCTGCACCATGCTGTACGAGACTATATTTCGCATAATTATATTCTGTTGATATGTAAACAAGAAACCCCCATGGTTACTTATACCTGGACATGTTTCATTATTGTCCGTACACTTGTTTTTAAAATACATAGCAGTATATATATATAGAGTGCCGTCTTAACACATGGGCACGCTGGGCAGTTTCCCAGGGGCCGCACGAGCATAGGACCCCATGCTATTCTATGTATGTTGCGTGCAGCATGTTTTTTAATGCTTAAACACTGGTTTTGTTGGAAATACCAATATAATAAATACATGTTCAATTTTATCGACATGTACAGTTTTATTCCTGTGAGTGGTTTTGCAGCTAGCTATATATATATAGGACCCCCCAGTGCACTGTTTTGACCGGAGCCTATAATGCTGCTAAGACGGCCCTGCGACTGCGAGTGATATACTATCGGCTTTCGTGTATATAATTTTCCATTATGGTGAATTTGATTGTGTTTTTATTATAAAAGAAAATCTCCCAAATTTAAATTATAATTCCAGGTAAAAGTGAGGATTTAACACCTTTTTGCAGAGCCATTTTTAAAATGAGAATATAGTAGAAAATGATTTCCCCCTTCTAGGTGGATGTAATCGATGTCAGTACGCAAGGGATTGATAAAAACAATAATGTTAAAATTTGTAAATATGTGGCAGCTTTTTACTTTGGTTTGATTGTTTTTTTTTTATTCTTGACCATTAAAAATTCATCTATTAAACGTATTGTTCTGGATGGTGCACTGTTTGTGGCTTCTTAATTGTCAATTTTAATTCTGTCTGCACCATGCTGTACGAGACTTGAATAGACGGCATTGAATGTAGCATAATCTGGAAAACCTGTATAAAATTGTACTAACTCATCTGACTGCATAATAATTGTTATTTCAGGTCTTTTAGTCTGAGAATACTCTGAGTATACTTCTGATTTGCAATATATTGACTGATCAGTAAAATTGTTCATATCATCTTCTGTTTTCTCAACAAGTTCTTGAATTGTAGCTTCTGCTTTACAGTAGATGGAACAAAAAAAAAGGAAAAGAACGTTATTAATTTCAAATCAAATAGTGGCATCCTTGATAATCATAAACATTTTTCACAATTCAATGAATTCTAGTTTTAACATTTGTTTCCTTGGAATAAGTAATAAAGTGACAGGCTTTAATGACTGGTATTGTTTTGACAGGAAAAGATGACAAAAAAACTTTGTGGATCTTTTTGTACTGCACCTATGTACTTTAATAAACACACTAGAGACTTTGTGGAATTTTAATTGATATATAATACGACTATTGTCGATAACTGTAGCCGATTCAATACCCCTATGGTATTAGTTTGATTCTCGCTTTGTACATAACAAAAACAGGTCAGTGCGATTGTATGGAAATTTAAATTATAATGCCAGGCATAAGTGTGGATTTAACACCTTTGTGCAGGGCCATTCTGAAAATGAGAATATAGTAGAAAATGATTTTCCCCTTCTAGGTGGATATAATCGACGTCAGTACGCAAGGGATTGATAAAAACAATAATGTTGAAATTTGTTAATATGTGGCTGCTTTTTTCTTTGTTTTGAATTTTTTTATTCCTGTCTTCATGTGTGTACTAATTCTATTATTATTTAAAAAGCCAATTATTACAAGTTAGAGAAGAATTGTTAGTTATTCTAAGCCAAGTCAGCAATTTTTTCAGCAATGTAATGGCAAGCACAATTTAGAATATGATGATGATTTCCGCTTTTTACTTGATCAACACACTTAGTTGGATTTTTATATTGCTATCTCACTGAAACAACAGTCCGCGGGTAGACATGTCACTTCGCTCTGACATATTATCTTGATACCGCGCCAACCAATATTTGATCTTACTCCTTAACGTTGCATGCTAAGCACAAAGGTAGCAAATACCAAATGTATATGGTTTGTTTTACCCAGCCAGGGTTCGAACTCGCGAGCTACCACTCTGGAGAAGAGCACAACAACCATTACAACTTCCATCGATACGATTTATCAGTTATGACGATTATTTTCTACTATATCCTATAAGTGATACATTATGATAAATTTAATTTAGTGCGGAACAGGATACCTTTACCTATATTGCCCTTAATTTAGTGCGAAACGGAACTTTTACATATTGTACCCTCAGTTTAGTGCGAAACAGAGTACATTTACCTATAGGGTCCTCAATTTAGTGCTAAACAGAGTACATTCACCTATAGGGTCCTCAATTTAGTGCTAAACAGAGTACATTCACCTATAGCGCTCCTTTGGGATTAACTTAAGCATATTTTATTTTTATTTGCATTAAAGGTAGCAAATGGGATTGGACTAATGTTGTTATAACTTGTGGATGGTATGGTTTTAACGCCACTTTCAAGAATATTTCAGTTATATCGTGGTGGTCAGTTTTTTTTTTGGTGGAGGAAACCGGAGTACCCGGAGAAAACCACCGACCTGTCGCAAGTCACTAACAAACTTTATCACATAATGTTGGATCCAGTACACCTCGGCTGATCGGGATTCGAACTCACAACGTCAGTGGTGATAGGCACTGATTGCATAGGTAGTTATAAATCCAACTACCATAGGATCACGACTACGACGACCACTGTACTTCTTTAAACAACTTGTTATCCAATTTCAAACATTAGAAGACAGTCTTCAAAACTTACTTACATAAATGATATCATACTGTGGCTGTTATGTTCATACTTGCTGTCTTATTTCAATAGTATCGTGGTCGTGGTGGTAAGCTTTACCTATAGAGGAAAGGATGGTACTAATATATAACCTAGTAGGTAGATTTAATTTCAACAACGATACCATATGTAAGACAAGCCTACATGATCTACCCTTTGTAATTAACGATTAATCGGTGGTGTAATGGTTAGCGTGTTCGCCTCGAGTGTGGTAGATCGTGGGTTCGATCCCCGATCGGGTCAAACTAAAGACTATAAATTGTTATTTGTTGCTTCTCCGCTAAGCACGCAGCATTAAGGGGGGAGAACAAAGACTGGGTTGCTCGTAATCAGGATAATGTGTCCGAGTGGGGAGACATGTCTATCCTCGGACTGTTGTTTCAGTGATCTAACACTATTATAATCCAACTAAGTGTGTTCATCTAGTACAAAGCGGATCTCATCATCTTTTAATTGAAAATTAACTTGTTCTCGCCTTGATATAGTTGACAAATTGCTGAGTTGGCATTAAACAACAATCACTCACTCACTCTTACCTCCATTTTGACTATCTAAACATAAAATATAATTTTAAGCAAACTACATATTTGGTTTTTGAACTTTGCAGAGGCGTAAGTTCTTGAACAGGCACCGATATCAGACTTTATCTTTGATATGATTTCAAATATGTTAACAAAAAAGAGTTTAAACAATGATGGTCAACAATTCTACCAATATGAACAATACGTACAATCAGTTCTCACCTCAATTCATTGAAGACAAAAAGACATATGACGTTGAAAATCTAGGCCCTGTCGTGAAACCAGATAATGGGATTCCTTCCCATTGCCATTGGTGTACCGGTAGTTATTTACAATATTCATGATATACAAAATCGTTGTATTGCTATATTTTCTATTCTAATGTAGTTGTTTAAGGTGGTACCTAACACTACAGGGAGATAACTCTTTAAAATCAGTTGAACGTTTTGATCATATGATGTTTGCATGCAGATTTCAAGCATCTCGGTGATCAAAACCACAGAGACAAAAGCTGCTATGTGGCTAGTGAATTTATAGCTCTGAGTCTGTTGGTTGGAATTTGTTAAAATTTTGATATTTATTACAGTGGATCTAATCAAACACACTGCAAAAAAATAAGAAAATTAAACGAGCAGATCAAATTTTACCTGAAGTGTAAGGTACCACCTTAATATTCCTGGTTTGTAATTGGACAATGCTGTACTTTTCACGGTATCAATTCCACGGTTGAAATAGCATGAGATATTTTTTTCAACTGGAAGGATCTGCCATTTTGAAAACGTGAAATCCTACATGTCATATTTACAACAATACACAAAAATAATTAAATGCCTACCTCGAAAACTTATTTTAGTTAAATTTAATCAAAATTGAAGCATATATGAATCCAAAAAACGTCTGCTTTTAATGTTCTAAATTGGAAGTCTTCATATGACGTCACGTTGTTTACTTGCCAAAGTGGTCAGCAATATTTCACGGAATTTTAATTTGTGTGATTTTTATACCCATGGATATGCAAGAATATATTTTTATGTTTAGTATTACATTAGAATGGAGATAACTGTATTTTATTTGAAAATTTCATGGCATCTATTGTCGATTTAATGGTCGCAAATATCCGTTTACTGGCTCCGCTAGCGCGTCGCCAGTAAACTCAATTTACGACCATCACATCTCCAATAGGAATCATTCACCGCTTCTCCCGTTTGGTGACGCTACTGTTCCATAAGTGGTTAATTGTGCGTTTGAATCACAAAGACGCTTGTATCTTAACGTTAACCTAATGACGACACTGAATTATTAAACTTGGATGGTGCAAACATTGAAGCTTAACTAGTACAGCGCGGTGATATTACCTGTTAGAAGCACAGATTTAGTTGACGAGTATATGTAAAATAAAAGTATTATCTTTAAGTCGCAAGAAAAGAGTTTTATTATGACCATATTAAGAAATAAAACGGACGTTTACAAGCCATATCGGCATGTACATGTACCTTAGTGCACAGGGACTTGCCCCCGGTCAATAAAAAGATCGACTATCCACATATATATACTAGTGGGATCGACTATCCACATATATACACTAGTCTAGTACATATATGTGGATAGTCGATCTTTTTATTGACCGGGAGCAAGTCTCTGTGCTTAGTGTAGCCTATACATGTTCATAAAAGGTGTACTGTCTACATGATGTTTGGTTACTCACACTGCAATACTGATGAACTTCATTACAACATTTTAAAGTATACATGAATTTCGGGAAATACTACCTCCAAGTGAACAAAATAGAATAATAAAGTCCCTGTCTTCACATACAACATTTTGAATTAATATATCTAGGTCTCTCTATATTTAGGCAATCTTCAAATCTAAATCACACCCTTTAAAATTATTTGGTACAAAATTATACAGATAATATATTCCTTCTTCACGTATTGTTATTAACTGTTAAAGATTCGACAATTTAACAAGCAGGTTAATCATAGCATTTATTTTAGAAAGATTTTGAGCCGAGATGTATTATGAATTGCATAGTAAATCCTTAAATAAAGAAAATTCGTTGTTTCTTACTATTTTAAATTATTTTCGACAGATTTTGGTAGCATTCAAATATTTTGTACAATCAGACAGGCGGATCATCGTAAAAAACCTGGAACTGCCATACAATGTAAAACTAAAGACTCAAGTTGTCACCAAGATAATTCCGTCCGGTTTAAATGGGATTCGTGCTGATCAATCTTCAGTTTTCTGTGTAGTTATTTGTAGACCACCAGTTTATCATTTTGTCCTTTTTCTTTTGGCCATTGCATTGCCTGCCCTTCTTCGATATATGACTTCCGATAACCCTTTTGTAGGTTTATTCCATTCTAATGCAGGTAAAAACGTTATTGATAACTTTAGTTAGCTACCTGTTATTGAAATGAACAGTCAAACGATTTAAATTACAATTTCAGTAATGCTACGAAAAAAATCGGGAATTTGCATAAAGCCCAGCGTTCTATACAATAAAAAAAAACATAAAAAAATGTAAACGTACACGATTGGAAACATACGGACTACTGGGTTTGGTGTTTAACGCCACTTTCAACAAATTTCAGTGGGGGTCAAATCAAATTAAATTATTTGAAAATAATCATAAATGTGTTCCCTTTGGATTGTTAATTACAAACATAAATTTATTATTGCTATTAATTTTTTTTTATTATTGCATGGCCGTTTTTAGATTTATTTTGAATAAGCTCCCCTTTAAATGATATAAAGTACCAACTATGCTACTTGAATAGGTGTCTATGCACACAGAAGTTCTATTTGTTCATTGTTACAAAGTTTTTATTATTATTACTTGTTCTTTTTGTGTTTGTTGAAAATTGTATATTACTGCCTAAAGGTATAAATGAATTTGTTGTGTTCCTGTGTATTGTACATGTATGGTTTTGATTTTTTATACTTTTACCCAGATTTTTAGTATTAGTCATAAAGGGACAACTTTTTCACGGAACAAAAATTCTGTTTCAGAGTGCATTTTATTTTCAGGTACAAAAATGTAGCATCGAAATCTTTTTATCAGAGTTAAATACACCCTTTTCCCCTAATGCTAATGCGAAGAAATGAAATGTGATACACGTATACACCGTTAGGAATTAATTAATAACCTAATATCCCTGTCGTTCTGTAGTCAACTGTTCAAGCGCAATGGTTTAAGAATAAGATACAGTACTATTTAAAAAAAAAGAAGCAGCCCGTATTGAATATCCCGCAATACGGGTAACTTCTTTTGTTTCATAGTAGTTTATCTAACTTGTAAAATAATGTTATAATTTATAAAATAAAAATAAAAATCCCGAGAACAGTTTTGTTTGTGAACGAAATGTACAGAATTGTCCTATTCATGTTATAAAGGCATTACATATTGACGTGTCCTTGTACCTAACGTTAACAATTCAAGCGTCATCGAGATTAAAACGTTCAGCTAACCACTTATGGAACGACAGCGACGTCTGTCGAAAGAAATTTGGTGAATGATCCCTATTGATGCCGTGAAATTTTCAAATACAATACAGTTATCTCCTAATTAACATTGAAAACAATTTAGTTTCCAGCAATTGGGCTAGTTTCTTCGGATATTTTCTTTTTACCAGCTGGGAATATAAACCTTCTAATAAACAAGATCTGACGTTAAAAACTGCTTAAAAGGGGCTTTTCATAATTTAGTTATGTTAATGGAACTGGACTTTCTTATATATCACTTAAATTAGCGATCAAATCACATATTATAAGGTAAAAAAAATCACTAAAAATTATCTCGGCTTATCCTTAGTGACACGAATACATGAAGTTAACCTTCTCCCTTCCTGTGCCCTTCCAAGCCACATCCCCGGTCGGGTAAAACAAAGACTCTAGGATTTATTTTCAATGTTTTACGCTAAAAACAAAGCATCATAATAAGGAAGTGGATTCACGATAATGTGTCCAAGTGAAGCACCATGTCTGTCCAGTGTATCAGTAGAATAGCACTTTACAAATCCAACAATAAAAGTGTTGGTCAAGTATAGCAAAACGTCATCAATATCTCATAAAAAAATGAAACTTGTTCTAGTCAAGATATATATTGTAGCTGAAATAAACGTTAGAGAACAACGAAGGGGCAATCAAAAATGGACAATCCATAGAAACTGGCAATAAGGGTACACAAGACGAAGACAAACAAAACAAAAACACAACACAATATGTGTTGGACACCACTATACGCAAACAAACATAAATTACGTAAATACGACATGAGCCCTCTTACAAACAAGTTAACTGAAAGTAAAGACGAACCGAACATCGTTTTTTTTCTTCTATATTGCTGTGGTGGTTAGGAGCTTAACAACAATTGCACACTCCCTCACTCTTTCACTATCACAGCAAAGTGACAGCATGCATGAAAGATACATATTCATTAGACGTGCAAAATGGTCAAATACGTACTCATTTAAAACACGTTCTTTTATATAAAAAGATATGTGCCTATGCAACGACGTGTATACGACCCCTGTTCAGCTAGGGGTTAGGATTGTGGATATGGTGTTTAACGCCACCATAACCCTAACTCCCAACAGAACAGGGGTCATATATATACGTCCTTGAATCTGTTCTGTTGAAAAACACTTAAAGCAAGACAAAAACAAAAAATTAATCAACCTCTTTTTTTTTACTCTGGAGATTCTGATGACTACTTTGAAAAGAGTTATATTTATCCACTATCA